>JADRCD010225541.1:0-49536 GCA_019843815.1 Montemys delectorum | reverse complement strand
AATGTGGCAAGGCCAGACCCCCCACTCTAGCCAGGTTGTTTGGCCTATTAAAGGCTGGAGGAAGGGCACACACCTTTACTTAAATGGATGAAATAAGTGACTAGATATTAAGTAACTTCTTATCCCAAATTCTCAGAAGCATTATTAGACTCATGATCTCAATAGATAGTGGGCACTACCGCTGTTGTGCCAAATCCCTGTTTTATTACTTTTAAGACATCTCTTTGAAAAGTTAGTAATGATGTGACTCATTTCCTAGTTTATTTGTTGTTTCTTTTCCAGTCAAACTGTAATTACAACTGCAGATCACTGTGCTCAGTTCTTGGGTGGAGTCTGCAAGGTTCTCAGTTATGTCTGATGAATACAGACTAGTCGCCTTTCACAGAGTTCCCATCATGCAAATGAGAACACAGAGGCCCAAAGGCATCATAGAAATTGCATTCTGATAGTTCACACATACCATAACTGGACCCGAAGCATCAGAGATCTTTGATGAAAATAATCTGTTTCTCCAATTCCTGTAAACAATCTCCAAGCAGAGAGGTCTTATTTGACAGCCAGTGGAAAGCTGGTCTTGCAGAAGCACTCTAAAGTTACACTTTTAAATTTTCTACCCTTTTGATCTACCCTGCTGATCAAAATCTTATCCCATGTGAAGATTTTAATTACTGCATCATTGTGGACCCTGATCTATATTCAGTTGTGGCAAGATAAGAGTGCTTGCATATTTGTCTACATAGTTTTGAACTGGAGCAATTCATGACTCTTGCTGGTTCTCAGGCATTCTATTTCCCAGTAAGAAAGAAGCAATGATGGGGCTTACTAGAGCCTTAGTAAATCAAACTAGCAGAAAGGAAACAGATAAGAAACACACACACACACACACACACACACACACACACACCACACTACTGTGCTTCACTTCCCTGGGTTTAAGCAATATGGTTTAGCTATTTGCCAATTTCCAAACAATATTTGCTGAAGGAAGATCCTCTTTTTTTCTGAACTTCACATCTTTCCATCCATAATATTTGATGGAGCATGAGCATCCTCAAAAGCAAATATAGTTTGGTAAGTACAGTGTGACAGGCCCAAAGATTCAGATTGGCTCTCCAATAGTATTTAATTCTAAGGATTAAGGATATAATGAATGGCATTTGATAAATATGTACTGAGTTACTTTCAAATTTATCTATGTCAAAGGAAAACAAGACTGGGTGTTAACTAAAGATTTTATTCAGAAAATATTTCATTGTGAAGATACAGACCGCTATATATTACAATACTTCATTTCATAGCAGGGAGAGATGAAGATGTACAGTTACATAACAAAGTAGAAGTCAGTATACAGAAATTACTGAGAGGAAGTATCATAGATTTGAGATTAAGATTAATCCAATCTGTCAGGATTCTTGCTGAAGTCAAGTAAGTTAAAATCAGAAATCGTATATTTTATGAATTAGTAGCTATTATAATCAGGTCTGTCAATTAACTGTTATACTACCAAGTTCCAGTAAGGATATTGTGTTCTTCAAAAAAAAGTGTATTGCTACTGTCTATATCTGGGTGCTTTTCTGGGACACTGAATGCAACTGGGCATATTCCCCTTGTCACAAGTTCTAGGGAAGTGGATACTTACCTCTTCTATTCAGGAAGGCACCAAAGCTACTCTGTTTTGTTCCTCTTTCCAAGAGCTTAGCATACATGTGAAGAAGCAACTGTGATCAAATACCGATGAAGCATTAAACATCCACCTCTTCCTTCTCCTCTGTATAAGAATCCTTATACATAGATAGGTAGATGATATAGCATATTCTATACTCAATGAGAAAACCCCCAAAGCATTTCATTAAATGAAAGGAAGCCAGACATAGGGCCTAGTATGTTTCATTTATATGAAGCTCCATGATTGCCAAACACAGAGAAGGAAAAATTAAGTTAATATTTTTCTAGGGGTATGGCTGAATGTATGAAAAATGATAACAGAATATCTTTTGAGAGTGATTAAAATGTCCTATAATTACATAGTGATCTTGATACAGAACTTTGTGACTGTAATAAAGGTCACTGAATTGCTTACATCAAAAATTAAATTATAAGCAAAACATTGAAATATGTCTATGCAAACATAATGAAGCTTTAATGTCAACAGCAATATATCACCAGCTGATCTAGGAAATTAGTAGAATGGGTGACACCAAGCACATTTATGTCTCACAAAAACTCTGAATGCGAGGACGTTTTCCCCAAGATTGACAAGGATAGTAGTCTATGCACAAGATACATCTTTGCATCTTGTGGTCTATTGCTACAGGAAGAAAAAGGAAAGGCTCTTCCTGCTTCAAGAGCTGAGCTACAGTGGAACACTCTCTGATACACAAACTTTACAGTATTATTTTTGCTTCCAATTCTGAATTCTACTCATCCAGAACACTATTTTTTTTTTTGCCTTGTAAAAAATAATTTTTCTCAAATTTTAAAATATTATTATTAGGAATATGATTTCTTTGGATTCATTTTCAATTACTTTCCTTTCTCTTTCTGGTTTTAGTTAATTAGTTAATTAATTAATTTTTCAACACTGAGGACTGAATCTAAGTGCAAATGAGAATTTGAAAGGGAAGTTAGTGATATCTTAAGAGCACATAATAATATTTAACTTGCTTGTAATTGTATCTATGAAAATTGACTATATCTTTTTAAGAAAAACTATATGGATTTTTAATTTTATGAGATGAGTTGCCACACATTTTATCTCCCCAATTAACTTTTGTGTATACACTTAAATATATATAGAACTTCTCAATAATTTTAATACAAAAATGAAGTCAAAAAAAGTTTTTTTGTCAATGAGTTTACAATGCTCAAGGCAGACTATTTTCAGGTTCTTGCTTAGGAACAAAATTATTTTCCAATTTCAGTCCAGGCTTTAGGAGTGCTTTTTTTTTTTTTTTTTTTTTTTTTTTTGTTATGGATAGAATAGAGTCTATTTAGGGCACTGGGAGGGGAGTTATTAGAGTAGTAGAGGCAGAGAAAGGCAGAGAGAAGGAGAGAGGAGAGAAGTGGAGGCCAGTCATGGCCACATGGAGAGAGGAGGAAGGGAATGGGAGAGAGGGGGCAAGCAGGAAGCAAGAGTAAGAGAGAGAAGAGAATAAAAGAGCTTTAGGAGTCTTAATAAGTATTCATTTGTGGATATCTATGAGGCATTGAGTGCTAGACACAAAAAAAGCCAGAAGATGCCATGTAGTAGGTGAAACTATATAATATCTATATACTAATTAGCTCAACCTTATGTATCTGTATCCTGTAATCACCTTTAGATTATTTGTTATAAGAAATGCAATTGTTAGCATGTATTTATTATGTTGTATTAAGGAACTAACATGAAAGGATCTGTACACATTTAATAAAGATTCAGTTTTTGTTTTCAAATATTTTCATCCAATGGGAGGTTAAAGCTGCAGATAGAACCGGTGGATATGAAGAACAGACTCTACAAAATCCTATGAAAGAGGTTTTTAAAGAGGGGCTTACTGGTAGAAGGAAAGAGACAGTCTGAGAGCTTATTATTTACTCTAAATATATATGATTTTCCCAGGAAAGAGCACCATTAAGAAACTGTTAACATTTCCTCGGGTAGCCAAGCGGATCGTGATGCTGGCAAAAGAGCCCAGACCTGTAATTTAGTAAATAGTGCTGCTTTTGACTGGGAAACTCAGTGGACTGAGATGAGCTATTCATCTCCATCTTCAGGACTCTTTAAAGATTTATTAAATTTCAAACCCTTTCCTTTGCTGGGTTTAGAAATCAAAAAGTCTTTGACCATCCAGTTGGGTAACTATAGAGAAGTTAGAGGCTTCTAAACCTTAATCATACTTTGTGCTGGACTTAAATAGAAGATTCAAACTTTTGGTGTCAACAGTCCTCAAAAATCACTCACAGTATTTGCTGAAATATCAGCTCTTAGTTTCACTGAAAAAAAAAAAAAAGAATTACAATTGATCATCCTAAACTTATAAGAACTCTCTGTTTAAAAGCATCTTTACCATTCCCTGTTTTCCTTGGTGTTTCAGGTGGCCTGGAACTGGCCATGTAGATCAGGTTGTCTGGAACCTAAAACAAAGCAAAACATAACAAGTATCCACCGGCTTCTGCCTCTTGAATGGTGGTATTAAAGGCATGAGGTATGTTTGCACATACATACGCATATAGACTAACAGATACATTTGTATTTCATAATGATAATCAAAGAAATAGGCTATCTCTTTGAGGGGATGGGGACTGGGGGTGTACAACAAGGCGCTGGAGAGAGGAAAGGAGGAAAAGTGATATAATTCTATTTTAGTTAAATTAAAAAGAATCCTTGATGTCATAGTTTAAAAAGTTTACAGTTATTATAACACTCAGTTGTTTCGTTGTTGTTTTGATTTGGCTTGTTTGTTTTCTTTAAATAGGATCACTCACATTTCTCCTTAAATGTTGTCATATGACTAGATAAGAATATACAGAAACAATCTCATTTTTAGTGAGAATAGTCTAATTTCTAACTATATAATGGTATATGGAAATTTATCCCACAGATGTTCTATTGTGTACATGTTACTCTATGGCGTCCTTTTCCCTGTAATAAGAGAAGCTTCTTCATGCAGTCCATGGTACTTAATTAACACAGAGGTGCCCAGCTAGGTAACATGCATGCTGTGAGAGACCCTGAAGCACTCAGCTCTGAATAGGATGTATTCATCACATTCCTCCCTTCAAGGCTCCGAGATCTATGCAGAAGGGGAGATAGAAGAATTCTAAGAACCAGAGACGGTAAGTGACATCAAGGAAACTTCTTCCAGACACAACAGAGCTGATGCACACATGACCTCACAGAGGCCGTGGCAGCATGAACAAGACCTCACAAGTGCCAGTCAGACAAAATCCCAGCGTGAAGAAGTAGAAGTGAGAACAAAACTCCAGTCCTAAAACAATAATGCATGCAATTGATTCCAGTGGAAGAGCGAAATGAGTTTTCACCAGTGAAGTAACACTGGGTATATTGGCCACAGTCCAAGTCAGGCCTCAAGCTCAGAAGTAGCTGACCAATACAAAACAGACTCCATGTTTTCATGTAGTTTCTTTTGTTAATATTGGTTAATTTCACTCTATTTGGTTTTTGTTTTGCTTTGTTTTCTTGCTGATTTTTTTCTGAGAGAGAAGAAAAAACAGAGAACATGAAGTTGTGGGGATATGGAGGTGTGGAAGATTTGGGAGGAATTGAGATTGAGAAAGCATCAAAATACATTGTATGAAAATTCAGGAGGAAATGAGTTTGAGGCCAGCCTGGTCTACAGAGTGAGTTCCAGGACAGCCAGAGCTACTCAGAGAAACCTTGTCTCGAAAAACCAAAAAAAAAAAATATATACATATATACACACACATGTATATATATACACATATATACATATAAATATAAAGATATATATATTTATATGTATGTATATATATCTTTATATATAATATCAATGAATGATTGTTTTGATTATATACTGTCATTTTCCTTCTACTTTTAATGAAAAATGTGCATATTTTAAAAGTAATTTTCAACTCAATAAGAATAGTGTTTACATCCCAGGGAGATGCATCCAGTTCATTTGAAGACTTCACTCAATCTGACACATAGTAAATACAAGAAAATTCATTGAATAAAGCTGTAATATAGCAAGAAATCAAATTGTCTCTTATCTTAAATGTAATGGAAGAAACTCAATTCAATAATTAATTCTATATAATAATTTTTCATTAGTTTAATATAAGAAGATTGTCACAGCATAATTGATCTCTATTTTAAGCTTTTCTGAAGCTACAGGTCAATGTGAATATTATGTTAAAAGACTATATAATTTTAAACCCAGTATGAATGTTCTTAGAGTCAGTTTATAACTGACTCTGTACACTCTGGAAGTGCACTGCGACCCAAAGTTAAATATTTTTTTTTCTGCATGCCTGGAGGACTTGGGCTATGGCAAATAGGGACTTTGGACTTTTGTTTGTTGCCACTCTTTCTGGAACCAGGTTGTAGCATGGACAAAAATTCCACCATGTCAATAATATTTCCTAAACTGGCAAGATGTGTCTTCACTGATATTTCAGTGTGTCTTCACTGAAATATCAGTGTGCTTTCTACACTAAAGAACAGCTGTGTGAAAATGCCCGATCTTAAAAAGGTTATTCAGCAACAGATCACAAACCTCTCTTGCCAAAGGTGAATTCACCACAATGGTTTCCGAACATCCCTTGGCTTTCACAGAAATTAAAGGGGGAAAAAAAAAGCTACTTTGTAGAACATGAAGCATCATTGCTAAGACCTGCCAAGTCATCAAAATCGTGTTTTTACTACTTTTTGACAAGGATACTTCTGTGTCAGTCATACTAGACTATGGGGTGTCTGGCACTGAAAATCCAGCAGTGACTTCAGTTCCATAGGCATTTCTGTGAGCCATGGTGTCTCAGAGAGCAAGACTGCCTCTCCTTGAGGGCAAGAGCCATACAGAGGATGCTTCAAAGTTCAGGCACTTGTCCAAGCTAGATTGTGGCAACCACTGAAACTTGAAGCTGTCTGTCAGACGATTTTCAAATGCCACAGGCCTACATCTCAGAGAACAGTACAGCAAGGACACTGAGGAATCTTAATAAGATATAACAGCAAATACGTCAGTAAAATAATTTATCAGATGTTAGGAAGCAAAATAAGAGAGACCTTGATTCTTCCTTTTGTAACCAGTCCCACCATGGAAAGTGCAAGACTGGAGTGAAAGCAACTCATCTCTTGCTGCTTTGACGGATATGACTTGCTTTATTTTCCTTCCTCTTTCTCTTAAAAATTCACCTACGTACATAACAGTTTGCAGATTTGTATTTTTACATAATAGAGAAAACCATGCCTGATGATTTGTATTTAGGTGACTACTTCCTCATGTAACTCAGAAGAGACTTCACAATCGATGAAAGTGAGAAACACTGTCTATAAGGTTTGCAGCCCCTTAGGACGAACAACAATTACTAACAAGTACCCTCAGAGCTCCCAGGGACCCAACCACCAATCAAGGACTATACACAGTGAGACTGAATGTTCTGGCAGCATGTGTATAGTAGAGGATCGCAAACTCGATCATCAATAGAAGGAGAGAACCTTGACTCAGTGAAGGTTTTGTGCCCCAGTGTAGGGGAATGCCAGGGCCAATAAGTGGGAGAGGGTGGGGTGGCAGGCATGGGGAGGGGGGAGGCAAAAGGGGTTTGTTCTTGTTGTTTTTGTTTGTTTGTTCGTTTTTTTGGAAGGGAACCTGGTAAAGGAGAAATTTACATGTAAATAAAGA
Source organism: Montemys delectorum (assembly GCA_019843815.1). Taxonomy (NCBI): domain Eukaryota; kingdom Metazoa; phylum Chordata; class Mammalia; order Rodentia; family Muridae; genus Montemys; species Montemys delectorum. Next base: position 42,175 of record JADRCD010225541.1, on the reverse strand, counting down.
AAATACCTAATTAAAAAAAAAGAATTATCAGTTTGTGACTAGAATATGCTGAATCACCTCTCTAGCGTTGAATATTTACCTTTTTGTTAAAATATTTCATACTGTCTTAAAACCTTTTCAAATTTGGCTTCAGAATTAGCATCTCTATGTGTGTGTTTACTCCCACTTCTTTCCTCTGTGACAATCGCCACTTGCTCTGCTCTCACTTTCTTTTATATAGCTCTCAACCTTTATTTTTCATTTATTTCAATTTACTGTAACTTAGGAGAGTGATGTGATGTCTTTATACCTATACATTTGTCTTTGTGAGTTTTATCTGACATTTATGCTTCAATAAACTGAGTAATTATCACCAATCCTTTTGTTCAAGCTCTTTACTGAAATCTGAGTAAATAGAAGCTACTTCTCTCTAATTGCCCAAAATAGGCAATGTAGCTATACTATAGCATGAATGTATACATAGCTACTATATGTTATGTGGCTTTACTATATTAAGGGTGTCTTGAATAAAAATAATCCTTATAAATTTCATTTCCTTTAATTCATTAAACATTTCAATATTATGACTGACAGCAATAGTGAAGCACCTGGGGTTGGGATTTTTTTTTTTTTTTTTTTTTTTTTTAACCAACCATGCACTTAGTCAAGTGACAGCAACTGCCTGATGAAAGCTAAGAGAAGGCCTGAGACTCCTGGGCCAGAAACAATGGACATTATCCCTCATAGCACAAAAATACAAGCATCAGTAGAATTTTTTATTGTTTCTTCTTGTTCCCAGAACACACTGGAGTGAGGTATATGGGCCCAGATGAATGCTTAGACAGAGTGGCTTATAATTGATAGCAAACATACTTTATCTTTGTTTCACATGGAAGATGCTATCTCCATCTTCTTATTGTTTGAGAATTTCATTCATGCATATTGCTTGATCAAACCTACCACCATGTACTGCTCTTGGAATCCTGAAATATCCTACTACTATTTTTCTTTCAAAGAAATGTGCCCCCACTTTTCCCCCCTTTCCTTTTTTTTTAAAAAATACTTTCTTTTGTCATATAATATATCTAGCCATCTATTATAATATTCCACGTGTACTCTTTCTGCTATTCTTTAATATTTAATGTATTAATATTCCATCCTTCTGTTATGTTCTTTTTAAAAAATTCTTTGATTTATTTACATTCCAGATATTGCCCCCTTCCAATCTCTCCTCCCACAGTTCTTCATCCCATTCCCCCACACCCTTGCCTCTGAAATGGTGTATCCCCCACCCCCACAAGGCATCCCCACTTCCCTTGGCACAGGGAGACTTTTCCTGAAGAGAACACATATAGCTCAGGCTCTTGTGACCCTCCCACAGCCAAGAGTGGGCTGTCTCAGACCTTGGCATGTCACAAACAGCCACGCCTCTCTCCAAGTTCCTGCTATGCTGGAACTCCTGCCTCCAGAGACTGAAGATGAAGACGCTGATTGTGCCACCGGATGTTGGTGGACTGAGGGTGGGGTTTTAACTGCCTGCTTGTTACACAGTTGAATATATATGGCAGACTTAATGTACAACATGCTTTGGTCTCGTTTTTTATTCCCTCTCACTCTTCAGTGTGGGACAGTGAGCAGTTCTGACAGCCGGAGTCCAGTAGAGCAGAGCCACCTCAGAACTCCGGAAACCCACTGAGCATCTGCTCAGAAGGGACAGTAGGTGTTCGGTGATGCTCCTGAGACCAATGGCTCAGATTTCAGCCCAGATCCCTCACAGATGCCCCTGCAGGAGATGTGTGCTCTATCAGACAGACACTGCCTCAAACTCCCAGCATTCTAGCTGGACCTTACACACAGTCATCGGACCACAAGCCAGGCATGCCACGCCCAATACAATAAAAGGGGTGGTTTGCCCCCTCCTCACTCTCTTATCTCTTACCCTTACCTTACTCTCTAACTCTTACCCTCTTGTTCTCCTCCTTTCTCTCTCCTCTCTGCTCTTTGTTCTCTTCTCTGCTTTTCTCTCTCTCCTTCATTTCTCTCTCTCTCCTTCCTCTCCATTCTTTATCTTTACTTAACTAGCATATTTTTCCTTCCAATGATAAAATAACTCACTCATACATTGCCTCCTTTTTAAATGAGGCACCTTGCAGCAAACAGGTCAGCCCCGGGGGAGAGAGAGACCCAGGCCTCAGCAGCAGGCCCTCTGCCTCACAGAGAGAGCCACAGCCAGGCAGGCGGGCTGCAGCCCAGGCCCTCTGCTTTTGGGACAACAGTTCAGTTCCCTTTATTCTTTGAGGCTCCTACTTCTCTTCCAGAAAACCTATGTGTATGTAACTGCAGGCAGCTACAGACTGGCGCCTAATCATGGGTCTGGAAACAAGATAATTAGAGAGCAGTGCTACCTTGTGAAGCTTCATAAGAAACAGAAATAAGAAACTGGAGTCCCATTCAGGTAAACAATTTATGGGGTGCAAGAGGATGCCAATTAAGTTGAGACTACCCTGGCCTGGTGTTGACTTCACTTAGGATTTGGTAGTGACAGTCAGGAACAGAAACTTCAATAGGCAATTGTTTGTAGTCAAGAACTACATTTAGGCAAGAGGAACAGGGCATTAATAAAATAAAAAAATACATAAAAATAGTAAAATACAAAAACAAAGCAAATACACACACACACACACAAACACACACACACACATACATGTGTGAGAGAGATCAAAAGAGAAAGAAAATGGATTTTAGAGCTGTCCCAGGGACAGGGAGAACCCGAGAGACGTCTCACTTTCTCCGGCTTATTCAGGAGAAATTCCTAGTCTTAACCTCTGTCTTGTACAACATTGGTGCACCAATGTGTCCACATGTCGGTTTGTGTCCTTGTCTTGTGGTATGAATGATTGCAGTTCTGGGTTTCCTGTTGAAAATAAAGATGGTTGACACAGCAGCAGCTGAGTTAAATTGCCCCACTGAGAAACAAAGGGCTAGCTTAACTCAATACATGTGGAAGGAGTCCGAAAAGATGGCAGCCGCAGGGTGTGGGGTGGCATGACCATAGCTGTGCAGTATCTGCTGCAGGGGCCCGCGGTGGTGGAGGTTTCCAGGCCTACTTGGTGCAACAAGGCGTGGTCCACATGGGCCACCACCACACCTGTGTGCTCACGGACAGTGCGCGTGGGCAGCCCACACCTAACCAGCCACCACACAGTGTCCCTCACCGAGGCGACTACAGTGGCAGCAGACAGTAGAGAGTGGGTGTGTACATGCAAGTGAGAGACTTCCCTTTGACATGGCAGGAGCCTGCATCCTGCAGCTCGGCTCCAAGGAGGCTGGAGCAAGGGGCATCAGGTTGTGCCTTGCCTACATGCCTTCACTGAGGTTGCACGGTAGCACGGGCGGGCGGCTTGCACTTACAGGTGACAAGCCACCTGCCCTTGCACACTCTCTGTGGTTTAGTGCCTGCAAGCCTCCGCAAGAAGCTAAAATGCCTGCCAGACTAGAATCATTGGCAAGAGAATGCTTGTGTGAACAAAATGAATGCAAGCCTGTTTTGTCATTTTGTTTGCTTTTTGCAATTCCTGATATTTTCCCCAGAGATTTGAAGAGTTTGTTTTCACCACACTTACGGCCCAAATTGCGACAGTCGCCTTGGCTAGCAGCGAGACTCCAGCTAGAGTTCGGCAACCGCTTCTCCGCCATCTAGTGGCTGCGGTTTAAGTTACAGGCCAATATTACAAAAAGAAATGTAAAAGTATGGTTAAAATTGACTGAGTTCCATTGGCTTTAGTTTATTAATTAGAAACAACATTATCATAGATCTAATATAACTTTAAAATTAAAATTTTTAAAAGGTCAATGAGGCCATGAAATTCATAAAAGCATTGCAAAAACGATGTTTTTCCCTCTACATCCTGGTAATTTTAATGGTTTTGCTTCTAGTGAGTTTGTAATCATTAGAAAACTTTGCCTTTAAAAGGGGCTAAAAGCCTTGCATTATATATAATTTTTTTTGTCTCTGCTTCAGTACAAGAGGCTAGAACATTAAATTTTTCAGTGTACATTGATTATTATCTAATCCCTCTAGTGGGGAATTTCAATACTTCTGCTCTTATACATGAGCTTTAAAAACCGAGTATTAGTTGCTCTAGAAAAAGTTAAAGTTGTATTAAGTAAGAAGAGATGAGTTACTTATTTCAAATTACTTTTGACTAAGGCCTTACCTTAAGCTCACCACAGGGCTTAGGCCATGAGAGACTCAAAGCTTTATACAGAACGTAAAGAAAGCCTCTGTAAACAATTGCTATCTATTGTAATCAGTGTTTGGGTTTTTAAATATGCCCACAGCAACTCTTTGGCAAAAGAGAACGTTAATATAAATTCATCTTTTCTCATACTCAAAGTAAAGTTTTAACATCCTATTATTTATAAATATTATATAATAAAATCATAAATATATTTTAAAAAACATCTTTTAAAATCCTGATGAGATGTCTATTTCTTGCTTCAAACAGCAATTAAACTGGTTATTGCAAAATATTGATATTTGGCCTATTACAAAGAAAATTATTTGGCCTATTACATAGACAAAATTTTAAACAAAGTGGTAATTATTATCTAAAAGACAAATTGTTAAGATTCTTCTCAAATATATGCTTTTATATTTCCTGTAAACTTATGTATTATCCCATAATAGTATATACATCTATAGCCCTTATGTGGGAGAAAATTATATATAAGTCACATGTTCAATCTCATTATTTTTCTCCCTACTTCAGCACAAATAAACTGTATGCCATAGTCACTACTTATTAGGTGCTAAAATTGATCCTTAATTTATATATTGATATATGTATAATAATTTGGCATTTTAAAAATATAATTCTAACTTAAAAATTAAAAGTAAAATATACACATGTGACTATTAATTCCTTCTCAGGCTTTCAAGTTACAATAGCCTTAATGTGAAAAGCAACAAAATATTAATTGGTTATTGCCTATGTTATATTTTTATACTTAATGTTCCTAATCAGATTAAAATAGATTATAAAACTATTACAATCAAGCATTTAAGATATTTTGTCAACAATTTAATGTTACTCATATTACCAAGATAATTTATAATTCTCAGAGACAATGAATTACTCACTGCATACTTTGAAAATTTGATTTTTAACTATTAAAGTAGGGAGAATTATACCCTCTACTCCAAAGTTGCCTCCAAAAGTATATCTCATTTTTTTGCTTCTTTTAAAAATCTTTTTTGCAGTCTGATATTAAAAGTCAGTCTGGCTCAGATCGCCATTGGTAACAACAGATTTCTAGTTCTTATGCCATGGTAAAATGGCAAGATCCATTTACTAACATGTGGTGTGGTCCTGACCCCATTTTAATCTGGGGAAGAGGCTCCATTTGTGTCTGAACACAATGGCTGCCTAAAACATTGGTTCATCAAGTGGGTGCAGGTCCAGAGTCTTTTCAATAAACATGTTTTCAACTAAAATAATGGCTAACAATTTTCATTAGACAACAAAGTTCACTTGTTGAACTTGTGAAATAGCCTCCACTTTTTTCCTGTGATTTAACAATGGCTTCACCCTACATCTGGAGACCAAACCTTGGGCCTGAGCATTGCTAATTTGCAACTGAACTGAATACCTGAGACTTCCCCAAAGATAATGTAAAGCCTACAGCTTGTAAACTTTTGAGCTTTTATCTCAAGCGGGTTCGTTACAGACACACAGGCCCTGCTCCACAATGGACTCCAGAGAGACTCTACATGGCAGTTATTCATCGTAATAAAGAAAAGGCATTATAGGTATGTCGTGGCTTTGGTCTGTACAGGGATAAAATGTGCTGTGACAGCCTGCAGCCAATGACATATTCATGTATCTATGGTTTTCACCAACCTAAGACAGGGTCATATGCCAAGAGGCTGTGTTTATTAATCATAAACACTAAAAAGCCCTGGCTTGTGTAAATACAAGCAAACTAGCTACAAGTGATTTCCCACAACAGGTAAGGGAAAGACCAGTAGATCCACACCTAAGACAGGCGGGATCACCAAGCCACCATAAAATTCCAGGCTCGACTATGCCCCAGTCGAGCTAATTTTTAATAAATATATAAGGAGGAATTGTGACCCTCCTCCAGCCAAGAGCAGGTTGTCTCAGACCTGGACTTGCCACAAACAGCCACGTCTCTCTCCAAGTTCCTGCTATGCCAGAACTCCTGCCTCCAGAGACTGAACATGAAGATGCTGATTGGGCCATACGATGTTGGCAGAACTGAGGATGGGGTTTTGCCTGCCTGCTTATTACACAGTTAAATACGTATGGCAGACTAAAAGAACAACATGCCTTGTTCCCATTTTTTATTCCCTCTTGCCATCCGGTTCCCTTTATTCTTTTAGGCTCCTACTTCTCTTCCAGTAAACCCGTTCATATGTAGTTGCAGGCCGCTACAGGCTCTAAGATCAATAATTGATAAATAGGACCTCGTGAAACTTAAAAGCTTCTGCAAGGCAAAGGACATCATTAATATGACAAAATGACAACCTACATCTGATCAGTAGATGGCTAATATCCAAAATATATAAAGAACTCAAGAAGTTAATCTCCAAAAAACCAAATAATCCAATTAAAACTTGGGATACAGAGCTAAACAGAATTCTTAACGGAGGAATCTCAAATGGCTGAGAAAGAAGCACTTAAAGAAAGAAACATCCTTAGTAATCAGGGAAATGTAAATCAAAAGTACGCCAAGATTCTACCTTATACCAAGCAAAATGGCTAAGACCAAAAATTCAAGTGACACCACATGCTGGTGAGGATTTGGAGAAAGAGGAACACTCCTCTATTGATGGTGGATTGCAAACTGGTACAACTACTCTGGAAATCAAATACAGTTCCTCAGAAAACTGGAAATAGTTTTACCTGAAGACCCATCTATACCTGGGAATATACACAAAAGATGCTCTATCATACCACAAAGACACGAGCTTCATTATATTTATAGCAACCTTATTTGTAATAGCCAGAAGCTGGAAAGAACACAGATGTCCCTCAACTGAAAAATGGGTACAAAAATGTGGTTCATTTACGCAATAGAATACTATTCAGCTCCCATTTTTTAAACTCACTTAGTGTTGTAAGTACACACAGTAGGACTGTCTACTGAAGCTTGGGAAGCTTTTTGAAGCCATTCTATAACTTTAAGGCTATTCAATGTATAAATATACTGACAAAGGTAGTCTGGCAAAAAAAAAAAAAAAGTCAGCTCCTCCCCATTCACAGACTTATAGAGAAGCACAAGAGATTCATGGATGATTATTGTTCAGATATGGTGATTTATGTACTGACCTACTATTGTGTATATCAGAACTCTAAAAATGTCACTGGTATCAGATTACTTACATAGTCATCCCTAATGGCTATGACTTCATAGTATAGGAGAAAGAACATAGTTTTTCACAATAAGAGCTCACAAATGACAAAGTTCCTCTCTCTCTCTCTCTCTCTCTCTCTCTCTCTCTCTCTCTCTCTCTCTCTAACATTTAAGGATATTCCCCATCTTCCAATGTCATACCACTTGGGGACATACCTGGTATTCCAAACAGAAGGGTCATAACCATGAAAGTTATACGCTTTCTCTGAACTTCTTCTCTTATCATACTCAATACATGCTCAAGACACACCCCACAATGATAAACCAGGAAGCCTGGGTTTGTGGTCCAGATGACAGGGTGTTTAAAGGCAACTAAAGTGGCTCCTGAGTACAATCAATGATGATGCTGAGCCCTGGTTACAACCTGAGAGTAAAACATAATTCCCCTTAAAATGGATGTGAATACCTATAAAAAGCAATAATTATTTTAGAAAAAGATTAATATCTTTTTGTCCTCAATATTGAACAGTTTCCTCAAACATCTAATGGAAATTTGAGAACAGAATAAAAAGTATTTTCTTATTTAAGATACTTTGAGACACCATAGCCAAATTCCTCAATAGTTTATATAGCCACAGAGATAACAGTATTTTAAATTTTCAAACTTCATGTAGGTGGGGAAAAGGAGATATTTTGAGCTCAAAATAAGTATGATTTGTCCTGAAATCCACAGCAGTTGCAGAGCACTTAAAATTATTTCAGACAGTTAGTCTATCAGATCACTCGGATGGCTGAACTTTTCCTCACACTATAATTTTAGGAAAAAATGGGTACGGCAAGATACGAAAGTCACAATGCTTGGCTTTTAGCTTCAAATGAAGAGCTGTGTTGTTCCCTTTGTATAAAAGATTGCTTTTTTCTATACGCTTAAAGCATATCTGACAGGACACTAGTCAACTCACTTTGGCAGAGATACGTGCAGCTAAAATTGGTTCCCTTCTTGCTTGTACGTTATAATCAGCATTTTCCTGGTAGGCATCCTCAAGGAAGAAGTGCTTAGATACACACAGAAAAATTTTGTAAATAAAATATTTAGCCTCCTTGGAGCTCTCAAACAGAGCCTTGACTTACTGACTCCGAAGCTCCCGACTTCCCACAGTCCAAGCCAGTAGGCATTCCAGATGACTTCACCTTTAATGGTAGTAAAGCACTTAGCTACCACTGCAAGGCCATTACAATCTGCCACAAAAACGTAGAAAAGTGCCTGAGAGGATGTGTAAGTGACTACAACAGTACACACTGACAAAGTATATGCAGACAGCCAAATTCATTTGTAAGGGAATCGGAAAAGACACAGGATGCTTACCAAGTGAGTGAAAAGCAATAGGGGAGGATTGGCATGTTAAGCAGTATGCAAGATTAGTTTACAAGGCAGCAAGCAAAATGAAGCTTGATAATAAATGCCACCTGTTTAGAAATCAAAACAATTGTTGTTTAGCTTTAAGATTATATTTAAGAAATACAATATTCCTACTTTCCATTTTCCTCCACTAACCCTTCACAACTCCTTTCAAATTCATGATCTCCTTTTTCATCTGTTGTTATTGCATGTCTATATGGATTTGCATATATATATATGTGTGTGTGTGTGTGTGTGTGTGTGTATACATGTGTGTGTATATGTGTGTGTCTATATATCATGTTAAGTCCATAGTAACATCAGAAGCTTCTTCGCCTGTAAAGTCTCATCATACTACACAAACATGAGCTGAACAAGGACACCAACAAACATACCAACTTACAGGGAGGAAAACTCAGAAGTCCTCAACCTATGCAAAGAACTTAAAACATTTTAATGATCAATGCACTTTATAAAACCATATATTTAAAGAAAAGTTGTCACAGGAGCCTGATAAATGGTTCCAATGTACTCATACCTAAAGTCAGTCAAGTATGTTTTTAACTCTGAAGACATGATTTGAAAGAGAATAAATGTAGCATATACATATTTGTCAGCCAAAACCCGCATGCCTATCACCATTGATATTCCTGCACAAACACCATGACAGAAGCAAGTTGGGGAGGAAAGAGTTTGTTCAGTTTACTTCCATATTGCTGTTGATCACCAGAGGAAGTCAGGACTGGAACTCAAGCAGATCCGGAAGCAGGAGCTGATGCAGAGGCCATGGAGGGATGTTCCTTACTGGCTTGCTTTCCCTGGCTTGCTCAGCCTGCTCTCTTATAAAACCCAAGACTTCCAGCCCAGGGATGGCACCACCCACAAGGGGCCCTTGATCACTAATTGAAAAAATGCCCCACAGCTGGATCTCATGGAGACACTTCCCCAACTGAAGATCCCTTCTCTGTGATAACCTGTGTCAAATTGGCACACAAAACTAGCCAGTACAACCTTTGACAATGAAAGAAAAAAATGTCAATTAAAAGGAGTTAATGTTTTATTGAAATTTTAAGTAGTCTTTTTTCTCCTTCGTCTTACTTGTTAGATTAAGGAAAACCACCAGGTAGCCACTCAAAGGAAGGATGCTATAGATAGAACTTTCTACTTACCACTTCTCTGATAAAGCAAACATAGTTGGAACAGTGTCTCTCTCCCACCCACTCCATGTCTCTATGCTCTCTAAGTCAGCCTTCATTCTAATAGACTGTCCTGCTTTATTTTAGGCAAATGGCCGTGTTAAGCACCGTAAAGCCTCACCAAGCAAGATATTTATCTTATACTACATTAAAATATTTATTTCATCATTAGCTATTCATTATTTCTCATAGATCAATGTTTATTTATATTTTCATTATTTAATTTAATGAAATATCAATACAAATTATTAATTAATTAGCAATACATCAATAGCTGTTCATGTAAACAGTAAATAGCGGATATTTTTCCCACCAGTTTTGGATACTTTTTCCATCATTTTTTTCCTTTTGGTGGGAGAACTAAGGCACAATCACATTTTTCATTCTTGTTGGTCTAGAATTTGCAATCTACCAGGTTAGCCTTAAACTTGGAATGATCCTCCTGCTTCTGCCTCCTGATGTTCAGATTATAACATGAAAACATTCCTAACAGTTTAATCTTCATTTATAAATCATTCACATGTATTTATTTCATAGAAAATTTAAATGTTTAATAAAATGTTTTTCCATGATTTGATTTAGGACTTCTTGAAATATACATCTACAAGTATAATTGAAGCTCCTGCAATGTTGAGTCTCCCCAAATGTTTAGATGTTTATTTCTACCCTGTGTTTGTTCATGCCCACTGTTCATAGAAGAATAAAAAGTGTCCGAGGGCAAGAAGCAAATATCAGAACAAGAGACTATCTCATGTACATATTTAATAAGTATATTCTGAATATATAAATTAAATTGTTGTCAAATAGGGTTTTAGAAATGTCACATAATTGAAAATATTCAGACAGGAGAGGGCCTTAGAACTGAAGATACTTCTTCACTGGTTAAGCCATCAAGATAGAGAAGATACTTAAAATATTTTGAGGTCAAAGTAATGTAATAACCTTAGAAGACGTATCGCCAATAAAACTTTTTCCATGCTAAAGAGAAAAAGACTGTGAAACAAAGTTCTAGTTATAATTTCATCTTTACAACAGAGGATGAACCAAAAACCAAACTCCTCTGAGCTCTCCTCTCAGCTACTTCTCTTATTAAATCCATCTGATGCCAAATTGGACTTTGCTGAACTTTGTTACCCAGGCAACCAGAACCCAAGAAAATGTGGTGTGAGGAGAAAAACAGTGTTACACTCTGTGCAGAAAAGTCTTAAAAACCACTACCCGATACTCCTGCTTCCTTGTTGACAAGAATAAGTGACCAGCTCATAAATCTGAAAGAGGTTCTGAACTGTAAACTTTCCTCTGTGTTGTTCTGTGCCTTTAGGAATACATGTTTATACTACCTTGGAACAAGTAGAGAGTATATATTATGAAAAAGATAGCAGTATTGCTACAGAAAAGATCTGGGTTACATTTGCATTAGCTAGTGTCTTCAACAAGAAGAAATAGAATGACGAGAGCAGAAATGTAAAATAAAAGTAATTTTCAAGACACAGTTTTCAAAATGACAGTGTTCAGTGGAAGTGCATATATTAGATAAAATTAATCATTTAGAAAACCCAGTTATAAATTTTAAATCATTTATATAGCATAGAAGTTTGTGAATATGAAAACCTGTTAGGATAAATTTGATGTGAAATTTACTATAATTTATTACTAACCTTCACCCTATGACAAAGAGAGTTGAACTCAGTAAATCCACAGCTTTGTAAAAACCAAATGAAGATTCCGAGAGTGACAAGATGATTAACGTAATGTGTAGTGGAGCCTGGAGAATGGCTGGAATTTGGCAGTTAGCTGTGATGGAGAACCAGTGCAGACTTGGGGCAACAAAGGATTGGAGAGAAGACAACAGACTTGGAAACCAACCCTGCAGTCATCATCACACTTGAATTGTAATGCAGTTTAAAAATACACTAGGAATGTGAGAGCACAGGGAATAATTCCTCAATATCATTCTTACAGGAGATAGACAATTCTGCAAGAATACTACCAAAGCAATTATGCCGCCAGCATGGAGCAACCTGAACCATTTTGCAAATCCATTTGCACTGATCTGACTCTCCTCGGGGATGCACAGGGGACAGAAATGATTTCTTCATCTCTCATTTTCAAGGTTGTCTATATGGTGAGGACTAAGAGCTGAATTGTCCCAAGCTTACTTATCACCCCATTATACAATTGGAAAAATGTGGACAGCAGGAATATTAAAAATCCTATCTGCATTTACAATCTAATTTCCTGTGAGTAATCTTCCGGACTTGGCTGCACAGTTGAATGCAATGAGCATCACATCTGGCGGATGCAGTACATCAAGTCGCCACCCCCTCAGCACATGGCTTGACTGCCAAACGCCAGAGCCTCCGATAGCTGGAACAATGAAGGAAACTGCATTCTATTGTTTTATAAACCCATTTTGCAGTGAAATGACAATTAAGCTGGTTCTACTCTCATCACAACTGATAGCACAGGACAGGTGATTCAAAAGATAATGGCACCTTAGAAATGGATTTTATGGTGCTGCAAAATTATAATTTTAATAGAAAATTACATTATGCCACTATGCCATTTTTTTTCTTTCTCTTAGATAATGGCATTTTCTTCCCTCCTGTTCTAATTGGGAAGTCAGTGCAGTGTAAATAACAGTTCTTGTTATTATCATCAAGGCCAAAGAAGCAAAGATGATTGAACACAATTTTGTCATTTTTGAGTTAATGTGGCACAAGGGTATTTTAGTGTCTGCTAAGTATCAAAGAAACAGTAAAAATACCAAATACATACTTATTTATTTATAATTTCTTACTTTGGGGGTAGCATACAAAAATTTATGTAAAGGATATTCAAAAGAGTTTACTATATATATATTAAAGGTGAGCCCTCTGGCTTAGTCTAGTACTAGTAAATCCCAAACCAGTTAGTTCTAATTGGTTGTACTATAAGACCTTTCTCTCTCTCTCTCTCTCTCTCTCTCTCTCTCTCTCTCTCTCTCTCTATCTATCTATCTCTCTCTCCCTCTCTCTCTTTATTTTAGTAGAGAAAATTCAGATTTACTGCTCCCAAATTAGAATCTGTTTTAATACTTGAATTAGTTTTACATTTCAGTATGGTTTGTTAATATAAATAATGAATAGCCAAATACTATATTTGAGGATAATTTTGAGAGACTACCTCAAGGAGTCTTGTCACAAACTAGCAGGAAAGTGCCAATAGATGACTGAAACATTATCTCTTAATCCTTAAAGCATAGGATCAACAGGTGGATATGAAAATAGAGATACACTCTTCTTTACAGAGCAGAAGGAAGGAGAAAGAACATCTTTGCTAGAAGCTTCACAGTGCTCTCATTAGATGAGTTTGGGATTTGTTAAACATCTTTGCTGCCCAGAGAGAGTGAGGTGAGAAAAATGTTGACTTATTTTTCCAGATAGAAGTAATAGTACCATATAAACCTCATTTTAATTTCTGGACCATAGGAGCTACTCTTTACATTTGGATACTATATCTATCTATCTATCTATCTATCTATCTATCTATCTCTCTATCTATCTCTCTATCTATCTATCTATCTATCTATTCACAGAGACAAAGGGGCTGGGAAATGGGAGAGAGACTCTGGGAGTGGGAGCTGGGAGAGGGGACAGTATTTGGAATGTAATATATATACATATAAATAATGGAATATATATTTATGTATATATATAAATTATTGGTCTACATTAGTTATACAAATACTGTTTCATTATGATATTTCTATAAATTTACATAATGCTGATTATCAGTTATTGGACTAGTTTAGATATTATTTGATAATGATTTCTGTTTATTTGTAAAATAAATCTAATATAATATTTTGAAATTATATCATTCTATTCAGAGAGCAGAGATATTTTATGACATGAAACAGTTTAAAATAACAAATTTTTTAATTACCATTTGTTATAACCTACAATAAAGGTTTGAGCATAGAAAATTAACTGTAAACAAGTCTGCCAGTGTGTACACCAATTAAAGCTGAGAAAAGAAAATCTGATGTTCTTTAGCATATATTTGGAATCTATGCTTTGAAATTGTGTGCTTTTAGGGAAAAAACCAAAATGATAACGCAGCAGCTTCACTGGAAAAAATTGAACTCTAGCCTCTGGTCTATACTATCCCTCTGAGATCTCAATAAATGATAGTATTTCTACAGGTACTCACCACAGATGTCTATATATAATCACCTGCTTAAGAATGAAATAGGCCCTTGGGACATATGTAGCAGAGGAATGCCTTGTCCTGCCTGAGTGGGAGAAGATAAACTTAACCCTGCAGAGACTAGATGCCCCAGGGTTAGGGGATACAGGGTAGCACCTTCACAGAGACAAGGGAGTGGAGGACGGGAGAGAGACTCTGTGAGTGGGCACTGGGAGAGGGGACAACATGTGGAATGTAAATAAATAAATAAATTTTTAAAGGATGAAGTAAGTTTGAGCTTTATTAACTTTTATCAAAGAAGGGGTTATAGTTCAGTGAGAGCTTTTATTTTACCCCATGAGGTCTGTGTTTATATCCAAGCTCAAGTAGAAAGTGAAAATAAGTTTGCTCTTAACTTCTATTTCCCATGACAATCCCTTGACAGGCTCTCACCTGTTTGCAAAAGTCGAGAACTCAAGACAAGGTTATGCAAAAGCCCAGCACATAAAATATTTACAGGAGCTGGATAAGAAGAATGAGTTCTAATGTGTAGCACAGAAAGGTGGTTACATTAACAATAACTTATTGTCTACTTCAAGGTAGCTAGAAAAAAGTACCTTAGATGTTCCCAATGAAAATAATAATAAACTTTGGAAGCGGTAAATATGAAAAATACTTTGATGTGATCATTATGTTTTTATACATATACCAAAATACAATTTATCTCATAAACAATTACAACAATTATGCATCGAGTACATTTAAACATTTATATAAGGAAATTCTAATAATAACTCTATTATAAAATAATGACATAGAGGACATAAACTAAACATTTTTTCTTTCTGTTTTTTTCTCTGTTATTAAGCTAGATGAATGATAATTAAGCACATTGTCCGTGCAATTGTGTGAACTCTGGGAAGAACCAAACAGTATGAAGATAAATATAGCATACTATAACCTATACTAAGAAAAGTCACAGGTAAATAAAGCTAGCCTCGATGTAGATGTGCTGTTGTTCTCATTCCTGGAGATTGTCTCAACAACAGTGAGGCTGAACTACTGAGGCATGAGCTCCGAACAGAGGAATGAATGTGACTACCAGGGACACTGCTCCTGTTGCAGCGAAGAACCTACTGGGCTATGCTTCAATCCATAGCACATTTCCAAAATATATGAAGAGAACTCACTGAAATAGTATTCTAATTGAATAGAAAAATCTTTAGTTCACAGACATGACTGCACTATACAGTCTCTATGGCACTACTTTCATTTATCAGAGTCAGTAGTTTTAGAATAAGGCTCCTGAAATCAACACACTTGCCGTAGAGAGCCGGTTTGCTTAACCAAGGAGAAAACAAGAGAATTGATTGATGCAATCCTAGACCTAGAATTGGAAGTTGAGTCAGGAAATGTGTATTACCTCTGGGAATAGTGGTCATGGTTGACTTTAACCATATTCTACAAGGTTTTTCTATACTAGTTTTTGAAAGAAGCAACTTAGGAGAAAAGGAATCAATCTGTTTTATTTCAAATTTTGAGGCACTATGTCGCATTATAGCAAGGAAAGCACAGGATCAGACACCACTTGGATTTAAGTAGATGAGGAAGCTGACAAAAAGAATGAGGCCTAGAAGCAGGGTCAAGCTATGAACTTAAACATCCATTCCTCACTGATCAACTTCTTCCATGTTTGCCTCATTTTCTAGAGATTCTAAAACCAGAAGCACCACCACCACTAAGAAGGAACAATGGTTCAACCTCACAAGGCTTCGGGGGATATTTTGTTTTTAAATACTTAACATTTCCATCTCCCTGGATGAAATCCATTTGAATTTACTTGTTACATAGGAGAGTAGTGCTTCTGCAATTGGAGGTTATACTAAACAGGGATTTATAAGCAAACTAAACCAGTCCCAGAAATACAAATCAAAAATTTGTAAATAAGCAAATGAAAATATTGCTTCAGGGATAATTCAAAGAAGTGGACATTTGGAGAGTCAAATGTGTTTATCTGTGTGTTATCTATCCAATGTACCACATGACCACAAAGTTGAGCTATGTACAGGAGGGAAACCATCCTAAGCTTTGCATACCTGACAGATCAAGGTGCCTTCCCCAAAAATGATGGTGAAAAAACTATGTGGTAGTTTAAACAAAAATGATGCCATAGGCTTATATATTTGAATATTCAATCCCCAGTTGGTGGAAGTGTTTAGGAAGGATTATCTAGAAGTACATAAAGCACCTTGAAATAATTGACTACAATTAATAACAGGAAGTTGGAGATAATTGATTCATCCCATTTTCCATGTAAAAAGATTTGTAACATAGATACTCTTTTTTCATTATTTATTTATTTATTTATTTATTTATTTATTTATTTATTTATTTTAAACTCCAGATTTCATTCCCCTCCTGATCCACCCTTCAACTGTTCCACATCCCATACTTACTCCCCAGCCCTGTCTCCCCAAAGATGTCCCACCCCTTCCCATTCCCCCAACCCCAAGAGACCTCTAAATTCCCCAGGGCCTCCAGTCTCCACTTGATCTTAGCCAAAAGGCCTCGAGTTCCTTAAGGGTTAGGTGCATCCTCTATGACTAAACCCAGATACGGCAGTCCTCTGCTGTATATGCCTTGGGGGCCTCATATCAGCTGGTGTATGCTGCCTGGTTGGTGGTCCAGTGTCCAAGAGATCTCCAGGGCCCAGGTTAATAGAGATTGCTGGTCCTCCTACAATGTTGCCCTCCTCCTCAGCTTCTTCCAGCTTTTCCCTAATTCAACCACAGGGGTTAGCAGCTTCTGTCCATTGGTTGGGTGCAAATATCTGGATTCTTTCAGCTACTAGTTTGGTCTTTCAGAGGTCAGTCATGATAGGTCCCTTTCTGTGAGCATTTCATAGTCTTAGTAATCGTGTCAGGCCTCCCCTTGAGCTCCCCTTGAGCTAGATCTCACATTGGGCCTGTTGCTGAACCTTCTTTTCCTCAGGCTCCTCTCCATTTCTATCCCTGCAGTTCTTTCAGACAGGAACAATTATGGGTCAGAGTTTTGACTATGGAATGGCAACCCTATCCCTCACTCGATAGCCTGTCTTTTTCCTGGAGGTAGGCACTACAAGTTCCCTCTCCCAATGTAGGGCATTTCATCTAAAGTCCTTCCCTTTGAGTCCTGAGAGTTTCTTATCTCCCAGGTCTCTGGTACATTCTGGAGGGTCCCCCCACCCTCCTAGCTCTCAACGTTACCTGTTTCCATTCTTTCTGCTGTTCCTCAGGGCTTCAGTCCTTTTCCTCCACCCAATGCCAAATCATGTTACCCTCTTCCCCCCATCCCCTTTCCCTCCCAGGTTTCTCCCTCTCTCCCCCACTGTGGTTACTTTCTTCTTCATCCCAAGTGGAACTGAGGCATCCTCACTTGGGCCCTTCAGATTGCTGACCTTTTTGAGTTCTGTGGACTCTGTCTTGGGTATTCTGCAAATTTTTTGGCTAATATCCACTTATTACTGAGTACATACCATGCATGTCCTTTTGGTTCAGAGTTACCTCATTCAGGATGATATTTTCTAGTTCCATCCATTTGCCAAAACTCAGGTGTCCTCATTCCTAATAGCTGAGTAGTATTTCATTGCGTAAATGAACCACATTTTCTATATCCATTCTTTTGTCATGGGATATCTAGGTTATTTCCAGATTCTGGCTATCACAAACAAGGCCACTATGAACATAGTGGAACATGTAACCCTGTGGCATATTCCCAAGAGTGGTATAGCTGAGTCTTCAGGTAGATCTATTTCCAATTTTCTGAGGAACCTCCAGATTGATTTCCAGACTGGTTGTACAAGTTTTCAATCCCACCAGCAATGGAGGATTGCCCCACTTTATCCACATACACTCCAACACGTGTTGTCACTGCAGGTTTTGATCTTAGCCATTCTGATTGGTGTAAGGTGGAATCTCAGGGTCTTTTTGATTTGCATTTTATCTGATCACTAAGGACTTTAAACATTTCTTTGGGTGTTTTTCAGTCATTTGAGATTCCTCTGTTGTAAATTCTCATTTTAATTCTATACCCCATTTTTTGATTGGGTTGTTTGGATTTTTGGTGCTTATCTTCTTAAGTTCTTTATATATTTTGGATATTAGCCCTCTATAGGATGTGGAGTGAGTAAAGATTTCTTCCCAATCTGTAGGTTGCCAAATTGTCCTATTGACTATGTCCTTTGCCTTACAGAAGCTTCCCAGTTTCATGAGGCCCCATTTATCAATTCTTGATCTTAGAGCAGGAGCCATTGGAGTTTTGTTTAGAAAATTTCCCACTGTGAAAAATGAGTTCAAGTTCTTTCCCAGTTTCTTTTCTATCAGATTCAGTGTATCTGGTTTTATGTTGAGGTCCTTGATCCACTTAGACTTGAGCTTTGTACAAGGTGACAAATATGGGTCTATTTTCATTTTTCTACATACAGACAGCCAGTTAAACCAGCACCATTTGTTAAAGATACTTTCTTTTTTCCATTATATATGTTTAGTTTCTTTATCAAAGATCAAGTGCCCATAAGGGTGTGGCTTTATTTCTGGGTCTTCAATTCTATTCCATTGATCAACATATCTGTCTCTGGACCAATACCGTGCAGTTTTTGTCACTATTGCTCTGTAGTAAAGCTTGAAGTCAGAGACGGTGATTCCCCTAGCCCTTCTTTCATTGTTAAGAACTGTTTTCACTATTCTGGGTTTTTTGCCTTTCCAGATGAACTGCTTTTTCCATATCTCTGAAGAATTGTGTGGGGATTTTGATGGGGATTGCATTGAATCTAGAGATTACCTTTGGTAGGATGACCATTTTTACCATGCTAACTCTGCCAATCAAGGAGCATGCGGATCTCTTTTTTTATGTTTGGGTATGGGCCTTGAATTCCTGTTCTCTCCAATTCTATTAACATGAAGGGGTATAGAGTAGCATTTTGTCAAATGCTTTTTCTGCATCTAAGGAGATGATCATGTGATTTTTTTTTCTTTGATTTTGTTTATATAGTGGATTACATAAATGGATTTTCACATATTGAACTAACAATGCATCCCTGGGATGAAGCCTACTTGGTTATGGTAAATGATGATTTTGAAGTGTTCTTAGATTCGGTTTGCAAGAATTTTATTGAGTATTATTGCAACAATATTCATAAGTGAGATTGACCTGAAGTTCTCTTTTTTTGTGGGGTCCTTCTGTGGTTTAGGTATCAGAGTAATTGTGACTTCATAGAATGAATTAGGTAGTGTTCCTTCTGTTTCTATTTTATTGAATAGTTTGAGGAATATTAATATCAGGTCTTCTTTGAAGGTCTGGTAGAATTCAGCACTAAATCTATCAGGCCCTGAGCTTTTTTTCTTTGGTTGGAAGGTTTTTAATGACTTCTTCTATTTCCTTATGGGATATGGGCCTGTTTAGATAGTTTACTTCCTTTTGATTTAACTTTGGTATGTGATATCTGTCTAGAAAACCATCCATTTCATCTACACTTTCTAGTTTTGTTGAGTGCAAGTGTTCATAGTAGGATCTGGTGATATTTTTTAAAATTTCTTCTCTTTCTGTTGTTGTGTTTCCCCTTTAATTTCTGATTGTGTTACTTTGGATACTGCCTCTGGGCCCTTTAGTTAGTTTACCTAGGTGTTTATGTGTCTTGTTGATTCTCTCAACCAGCTTTTGGTTTTGTTGATTCATTGTATTACTCTCCCCTTTTCTTTTTCTATTTGGTTGATTTCTACCCTGAGTTTGACTGTTTCCTGCCTTCTACTCCTCTTGGGTGTGTTTGTTTCTTTTTGTTCTAGAGCTCTCAGATGTGCTGTTAAGTAGCTAGTGTAAGATCTCTCCAGTTTCTTTATCAGAGAACTTAGTGCTATGAATTTTCCTGTTAGCACTGCTTTTATAGTGTCCCATAAGTTTGGGTATGATGTGTTTATTAACTTCTAGGAAGTCTTTAATTTCTTTATTTCTTCCCTGACAAAGCTATCATTGAGTAAAGAGTAGTTCAGTTTCCATGTGTATGTGGGCTTTCTGTTGTTTTTGCTGTTATTGAAGGCAATCCTTAGGCCATGGTGATCTGATAGGATGTACGGACTATTCAATCTTTGTTGTTGTTGTTGTTGTTGAGGGTTATTTTGTGACCAATTATATGGTCAATGTTGAGGGGTAAATAATTTGAAAGAAGAATGTATTGCAAATATTCATCTAGATCACTAGAAAAACCAGAAGCTCACTCTCATCCATTTTCCAATCATTCATTTAGCTTCCTGTAAATGAACTTCACTTATTCTATCATACAGTTATTAACCCACACTACTTTCCAAATTAATGCCATGGTCAGAATATGACCTATGACATTGCCATGCTGATCTTAATGAACAAAAAATGGACAAAAATAGATGGCTATACAAAGGTCAGTTTCTTAAACAATACCAAGTGGCAGGGCAGTAAATTATTAGTTTACTTTTAGAATTACAAAAAAATCATAATGGTTTAGATTGTTATCAACCACAGCAATATAAATGCAATAAAGTTACCTGTAAGGCCTTATATAAAATTAGAAAAGAAATTGGTAGCACAATATACCATAGACTTGCCAATTAAGAACAGTATCTGAGTAATGATGAAGTAACAATAAAAATATGACAAGCTAAATCAGAACTTTGATGAAGCAGCCAAAATATCCAATAATATGAAGTTCTTCATGATTCGTCCCTCCCTAGTTAACAACAGAAGAACACTCATAGCTTCATCTATGATAAGGGATAGTGTAGTTGGAAACCTCATCCTCAGTACATGCCACAGGCATCGGTTGGGAGTATTCCACAATCATCTGCGACATAGTTGGGACCTTTGTCACCACAGTAAAATTGTGAAATACCGAAACAAAAGTAAAACTTCACCCAGGATAGTAGTGAGGAAGTATGGACACAAAAAAAACACCACGAAGAAGGGGCATCCTACTTGGAAGTCCCAAAACTACATATGTGAAAATTAAGAGATGCAAATTGACATTACCCACAGTTTTTAGGAGCCACAGTTGACTATCATTCTTTGGACCTGTTGTAGCAACACTTACCTAATAAACATGTTAGCACATAATGCCCCATCTCAATACCATATCAGATAATTAATATTTAATGAAAATGTATATAGATTATTTATTTGATGTTATCATTTCACCAACCCTTTTATGATTTAGTGACCATTCATCACCCCCTAATTATATAGCTTCTGTACCAAATGGTTTAGTCAGAGAAAGAAAGAGAAGTCAGCACAGGGCAGACAGTGGATTTCATGTGCAGGTATGTGTTCCATGATTATTCCGAGAATGTCTTACATGGAGTGGCATATCAGACCTTCAAAAAATAATTATGCAAATTAATCTTAATAAGAAAACTATTACAACTCCCATAATATTCGCAAGGAGCCTGGCCTCTTGGCATCAGACAGTGCAATCTTCTGTGATTTTAGGTGAACTGAACATTTTCCATGATGAGATTAGTCATATGAAACACAAACCATGTGGAAGAAGAAGACCAAATGGTAGAGAGTATTTAAGTTGTGGAAAACAGAGATGAGTGAGTTCCTGAGTTTTCTATGCATTCTTGACTGATAGCTACTAGATAAGCTTCTTATTCCGAACTAATTATTGTTGCTACTTAAGATTTAGCCTGCTCATTACTTCTGTCACCCTATTTCCAGATATTGGCAAGTTGCCATGTTGGTACTTAATAGCAGTTTTATGCTGGTACCTCAGGGAACCTTACATCCCTCTTGGCCTAGTATTTGCTGTCCTGCATCAGTTCTCTGTTTTATTTGACCTATTCACCTCTAATATGAGATTAATAGAATGTCTGAGCACAGGAATGGTATCTATTCTCTACATAGTGATTTCTCTGATATTTAGCAGAGGATAAGATGATAATGTGTGAATAGATGACATAAGTGACTTTTGTTCAATGTCCATGTCAAGGTACAGCTTATATAGGGAAAGGAAACTCCAAGAAGGCAAATTTATCTGAATACAATTAGTGTGGAACACTTTGGAAAGAGACTACATCATGATCTTTTTATTTTTTTTTATCATACTCCTTCTTACTGTTTGCTAATTTCATCATAATTTATATTATTGAGCTAGCTCTTTCCCTTGAACATATACTAATGGTGTATATACAAAGTTAATCATGCCTCTCTTACTTTATTAGGAAAAAAAAGACAACCTTCCATTCTGGGCTGGTGCCCTGAGCAGACCTGAGGCACAAACTCCACAGCCAGTCCCATCACACCCATATAAAGCTCCACTTCCAGGCACTCTAACATATCCAGGATCATAAGATCAGAGGTGAGAAGGACACATCTGTCCCAACACCAGGAGTAACTGGGACCCAGGCATATGGGAACTCTGCCAGACCAGTGGCATGGGATCCTTCCAGTCTGGGCCAGTGCCCTGACCAGACCTTGGACACAAACTCTCCAGCCAGTCCCATAACACCCAGAAGAAGCTCCACTCCCAAGCACTCTAACATGTCCAGCATCACAGGATTCCAGGAGCTTGGTCACACCAGGATCTCAGGGTCCCAGAGACAGCTTGACTTCCAGGAGCTGACATACCCAGGATCTCAGGATCACAGGAACCCAGAATCACAGGAAGCCAGAGACAGCTTGATTTTGAGGAGTTTTAACACAACTAGGATCATAGGAAGGAAGAGCTCCAGTCAGCTATAGCCAGGACAGGTAGCACTAGCATTAACCAGATGGTGGGCGGCAAGCATAAGAACAGGAGCAACAGAAACCAAGGTTATTTGTCATCATCAGGACCCAATTCTCCTACCATAACAAAACTTGAATACACCATCATACCGGAAAAACTAGATTCAGACCTAAAATCACTTCTCATGATGATGATAGAGGATTTTAACAAGAACATAAATAACTCCATTAAAGAAATACAGGAGAACACAGGTAAACAGATAGAAGTCCTTAAAGAGGAAACATAAAAATCCCTTAAAGAATTACATGAAACACAATCAAACAGGCAAAAGTAATGAACAAAACCATCCAGGACCTAAAAATGGAAATAGAAACAATAAAGAAATCATAAAAGAAGACTACCCTAGGAAAGAAATGAGGAGTCATAGATGCAAGCATCACCAACAGAGTACAAGGGATAGAAGAGAGAATCTCAGGGGCAGAAGATACCATAGAAAACATTGACATAACAGTCAACGAAAATACAAAAAGCATAAAGCTCCTAACCCAATCTGGGAAATCCAGGACACAATGAGAAGATCAAACCTAAGGATAATAGGTACAGAAGAGAGTGAAGATTCCCAATTTAAAGGTCCAGTAAATATCTTCAACAAAATCATAGAAGAAAACTCCCCTAACCTAAACCCATGAACAGACAAGAAGCCCACAGAACTCCAAATAGACTGGACCAAAAAGGAAATTCCTCCTGTCATATAATAATCAAAACACCAAATGTACTAAACAAAGAAAGAATTTTAAAAGCAATGAGGGAAATAGGTCAAATAACAAAAAAAGGTAGGCCTATCAGAATTACACCAGACTTCTCACCAGAGACTATGAAAGCTAAAAGATCCTGGGCAGATGTCATAAGGACCCTAAGAGAACACAAATGCCAGCCCAGGCTACTATACACAGCAAAACTCTCAATTACCATAGATGGAAAAAATAAGATATTCCATGACAAAACCAAATTTATACAATAAATTTCTACAAATCCAGCCCTACAAAGGATAATAGATAGAAAACCCCAATACAAGGAATAAAACTACACCCTAGAAAAAGCAAGAAAGCAATCTTTCAACAAATCCACACTAACCTAATTCCACCTCAAACGACAAAAAAGTAGGAAGTACCAATCATTTTTCCTTAATATCTCTTAATATAAAAATTAATATTACCAACATATCCTAATCAATTGAAATTCAAAAATATGAGGAATTACAAATATGTTGACTGTCATCCAGTGGTCTCTCTAATTTGGCAATTGGAGAAATAGGTCCAATATTCTATAATCCATATACACTTTATGCTTGTTTGTATGTGACAGTGCCTTGCTGTGTACCACATAATGGTCTTGAAATCATGCTTCTTCTACCTCAGTCTCTCTATTACTAGGATAGTTTATTTGATGTTCTTACACTATACTCTTGTTTTCAGAACAGCTTACATAATTCAAAATTATTTATAAAGCCAAAAGAAACACACAATTAATTTGGGAGGTGGCTTGTAAGAGAACAACAAAGAGTGAGATTGAATGTTTTGCTTAACATTTATAATTATTGTATCAATTTTGAAGAAGAGAAATTTATAAGTTCCTCTTTTGCTGAGATGAATGCTTTTCAAAATCATCACAGCCAATGAACTAGATTCTTACCCTCACCCAATGTCTGTGCCACCCTCCAAGCAGAACCATTGTTCATTGAAACAGTTAATGAATGACTTCATGGATAGACCATCTTAATACATACACTATTTCTTAAATGAATGTAACCTGTTCCCTTTGGGTTGAGAATGAAGACAGTCACTCAAGCCAAACAGCTTTAAACATAGCAGGAAATATGTATCCAATTAATTGTGCCTACAATTCATTCCTTGGCACAGCAGAACTGTCAACTCTTAGCTACTATGGAGGTAAAATTCTTTGGTAATGTGGTACAGTCTTATTACAATGGACTCCAATGTCTAAAAATTGTTCTTATTTTGGGTTTGTACAACAATAAGAGCCAAGATTTTAAAGCTCTACTAAAACAAGCAAACAAACAAACAAAAAGATTTTAACTATTTATGTTCATTTAATAACATATCAACCATTTTTATGATTGATATAAAAATATAGATTGTGTTGAATATATTAAAAATAGAGATGATTTTTTTAAAATATTATGGGAAATTTCATATATGTAATATAATAAATAATGAAATAATACAAAAAAGAAAAAATGACAGATTTGTGGCAAGAAATTTTACTATCAATTCAGTATTTATTGACACATAATAGTTACAATTCCAAGATCAAGATCAATGATAATATATATATATATACATATATATATATATATATATCTGAAAATATTTGATTCAACACTTCTACAAGATTACAAGTATATTTACATTTTATTTATTTGTAATGTACCTTTTAAAATCATTTACCTTTTTATTGAAAATTTCAAGAGGAAAAAGGAGAGAGATTAACATTTAAGTTATAAGAAACAGAAAATACTTTAATTATCACATTTCTACTCAGCAGCAGCCCTGGATAGTATTCATTATCAGCCAGGTCCCCTTAATCATTTTATGTCACTGATGGTATTATTAGTTAAAATTAGACCTCTCATTTTCTTACCAGGGGAGACATCAACATTTGTTTTCATATTAAATATAAGTTATTCCTACATCCTAGGAAGAGAGAAAGCTTTTTAAATGGCTTGAAGGTGATGGATGCAGGATTGTCTGAACATTTCCTTAATAGAAATTGTGATTATCAACCAAATTATACTTTGAAAGGAAATAATTCCATCACTACAACACAGGAACACATTCTCAGGCAAAATTTTACTGCGTAATACTTTTGGTACTTCTACTGAGATCCACATTGCTATAGGCCAACTGGCAAACATCATAATTCAAACTATTACAACTGTAAAACTGTGCCTTGTCTTAATAAACAAAAGTCTCCCAACTATCTATGTTTCATACATATGTGTATACACAGAAACATCAATGAAAGTAGTTTGTTTGTCACCAAAATATGGGATCAGAGAAGAGTAGAACAATAAGAAATCAAATAGATCCGTCTTTCATTTTCAATTCTACTTACAAGCTTTCTAAAGAATATTTATCTAGGAACAAATTTATGGATTTATGACTGAGGGAATATCTTATTTTCATTATATAATAGAGGAAATGCTAAAAAAAAAAAACCAACAGAATCTTAGTCTAACAAGGCTTCCCTCTTTCAGATCGTTGTGTTCACAGCAGATGGTAAGCTATGTCTATTCACTTTCTCAATAGCCACATTAGTTAATGACTATCTCTTGTCACCCCACCAAGCATGAGGAGTTACTATCTCAGTGAACTTTTATCCAGTGCACAGTGATAAAAATATCAAAGAGAATAACTTGAAGGAAGAAGAGATTTTATTCTCCTTTTGATTTCATAGGTGCAGTTCTCATGGTGGTGAGGACATGTTGTAGAGAGAGGTACAGGTCAGGTCATCCTGGAAATAGAGATGATGGGCCCTAGGTCAAGAGGGAAAAAAGAGAGACACCCCCAGTGACATACTTCCTCTAATTCAATAACAACTTAATCTTTTATCATTTCTCAATGATGTACGTATTGTGAATCCATGAAGGAATGAGTTTTTTAGTTAAGATGCCCCGTGGTCTAATCACTCTGGAAAAGCCATCCCAGGAATCCCAGTAGTGTGTTGTTTAAAATAATCTCTTAAAATTTCAAAATCCAACCAAGTTCACAATTAAGATTAACCATCATACCCATTTGTGAATATAGTTAGAAAGCTCTACATTAAAATGGTATGCTTTGGAAATGGAAGGTAAACTATTATAGAAAGTATAGATCAGGAGAAATATTTATTTCTCAATTGTAGAATTGCTTTAGTAGATCAGTAAGACTAATAAGAAGTCTGAATATCAAGGAAGCTTAGAAGTTACATAGGAAAGTATGATCACATGAACACTCTATGTGACACACTTCCTAGGAATATAACTGAGAAGTTACTTAATTTCTCTTACTCAGTTTCTTGCTCTATATAGAAGAGATTGTAATGGATCCTACCGCTTCACATTACTGTAAAGGCTGAATGTCTTAATACACCCTTAGAGGAGTATTCAGAACATATAAGCTCTTATATGTAATATAAAATATTTATTTATTTTATCACAAATAATTCCAAGATACAGAAAATTTTAGGAAAAGAAGAAATAGTTTTCATTTTTCCTAAGACATGTGATTAAAAAAAAGTTTGCATTCTTAGGTCCTGTTATCATGGATACCTAGGTTCCTCAGTATATTTTTATATACCTAATTTCTAATTTAAAGAATGTTCATGCTTATTTATTTATTTTCTGTACATGTATGTGTGTGTATATGTTCCACGAAACATTAGAAGAAATCAGAGGACAACTTATTGGAGTCAGTTCTCCAAATACTCCATGACCATAAATCTCTATGATATAGATTCTGAGGATCCCATTTAAGTTGTCAGGCTGAACCAATAGCCACTCAACATGTGTGATTTAAAAAATAAATATACTATTTTTTAAGATAATAACAGTCTTCTACATAAATAGGATGTAACCACGAAACTCAAAATAGTCATATACTATGCCATCTAGAGTAATTCAGGCTACTGAAGTTTTTCATGAAATATTTTGTTTTTTAATATATTTATTTTTGAAATAACCACATTACTTCCCTCTTCTATTTTCTCCATCCAAACCCTCATATGTACTCACCTTGCTCTCATTTAAATCCATGACCTCAATTGTCTCTAACTGTCAATATGTGTATGTGTACATACATGTACATACACACATAAATACAATCTATGCAGTATATATAATGTTACCTGTATGCATATGTTTTCAGAGCTAACCACTGGTATTAGATAACTAAGTGATATAGTCAACTAGATCCAGGAATAATAAAGTCATGGATTTTGGAAGAGAAAACGACAACCAACACTTTACTAAATCAGCATAATTCCTACATACATTCTATGTGTTTGCCCTTATTCCCAGACAAAAATATCATCCTCACCCTACAAAAGAAACTTCTCTTTGCAAAAAATAGAGACAAATGCAAAACAAACAAATAAAAAACTACAACTGATGAAAATGCATAAGTGTGGTGGGTGGCCCCAACTGACACATCTACAAATCACCTGCTATACCTAAAGATTAGGGACAATTGTGGAAAAGGTAGAAGAGGTAAGAGGCAAGGGAATGTAAGAGCCAAAGAAGTAGGGGGGTTGCTATGAGATTCTGTCGCCTAGAAATACCAGAAGCTATGCACATGGAGTTTCACCAATATTTAACACAATAATGAAAGTGGGCAAAGGACTTGAAAACATCTGTCTAATAGTGACATAAAAATTTCCACAGTGAGGGTGTCATTTGCATCAAGCCCCCAAACCTAAATAAATAAATAGTCAATGTCAAACAATGTTCCTTTAAGTTCTAAAAGGTTCATCAAAAGATACTCAGCTTCATTAATTACAAGAGGAACCCAAATCAAAATAACTTAGATACTTCACTTCTGCCTTGATAAAGACAAGATATAATAAGTGCTTAGAGTGTTTGTGTATGTGTGTATTAGTGTCACAGAAGTCACTAGAACCTTTTCTCCACAAATAGCCAAAGAAATCTATGACATGCCTGCAGCACGTCTCCATAGTCTAGTCATGAAACAACTTGTGCTCATTAATAGATGGATGGATAAAGTAGAGGCACATGTGTGCCACAGATACTATCTCCATCAAAACATAGAAGTAAATCCTCTCACTTGCAAACAAATATAGGTGATCCCCTATGTTTGCTAAGTGAAAGAAACTAGGCACAGAAATATGGGTTCTACACACTCTCACTCCTTTGTGGAATCTAAAACATGGTCTCATATAAGTTGAGAGGAGAATGTTAATTACCAGAAAGTGGGAAGAGATTGGAGAGGGATAGCGAGGGCTTAATCAATGGGTAGTGAGTTACAGTGGCCAGGAACACAAGCTCTGAGGTGTTATAGGATGCGAGATTGACTATAGAAGGCATCACCATACAGCATGTTTCAGACAAAGAAAAGGAAAGGAAAGAATTTTGAATGCTCCACTGTAAAAAAGTAATAAATGTTTGGATTGATAGATATTTACAAGAGATCCCACTGCTATGTTTAATTTTTATCTTTTATGTATCCATTAGAGTAAAGAAAAAACATAAGTAAATACTAATTTGGCTTGGGCTATGCCTTAGGCTACAGCTTGTGTTATGAATATGTTTTTACTTTGAAAAACCTTGACAGATATTTTTTAGGATCATCTTCTAAGAACAAAGGAAAATACTCTCATCATTCTTCTATTGTTTGCCAACTTTATTGTAATTTTTTTCTCTTTTAGGAACATGTATTTTTTATTGATTATTTTATTTATTTACATGTCAAATGTCCCCCTTCCCAGTCTCCTGTCCACAAATCCCCCATTCTAACCCCCCTTTGCCTCTAAGAAGGCAATCCCCACCCACCTACCCACTCCCACCTCACCCCTCTTGCATCCTCCTTCTCGGGGTCAACAAGCCTCCACAGAACCAAGTGGCTCCCCTCCCACTGATGTCAGATAAGGCAATCCTCTCTTACATATTTAGCAGGAACCATTGACTCATCAGTGTACACTCTTTGGTTGGTGGTTTAGTCCCTGAAGTGCAATTATATCCATTGTTAAAAAGAACAGTATAGCTGGGCAGTGGTGGCACACACCTTTACTCCCAGCACTTGGGAGGCAGAGGCAGGCAGATTTCTGAGTTTGAGGACAGCCTGGTCTACAGAGTGAGTTCCAGGACAGCCAGGGCTATACAGAGAAATGCTGTCTTGAAAACAACAACAACAACAACAACAAAACAAGAAAAAAAGAATGATATAATTTCCTCCTAATGATGTACAACAAAAATAGACACGTCCTTAATATAAATGGAGATTATCAAATGAAAATTTCTAGATTTAAAATATTACTTTACTTTTACAACTCTTAAAAGTAAATACTAATGTTAAAACAAGGTACAAATTATAATTTAATTTAAAATAAAAGTTATTGGAATGAAACCAGCATTTAAATTTTGGTTTTGAAATTTTAACTAATTTCATAATTTTTAGAAAAGTAAAAATATTTCAATGCTGTAGTCTAACAGTCATCTATTGGAAAAATTATCAGCATCTAGATTTTATAGTAGAGACATTAATTGTTCAGTATCCCAAAATATTCTCCAAATACCAGATAACACAGTTATAATTATTGTGTTCATTTACTCTTACTTTGAATTGCAAAAGAAAACTCAGTGAAAGCAACAACATAAAATGTGTACTCATGACAATTAGAAATATTTATTGATAAAAAATCTATTATGTAATTGAAAATAATAATAATAATAATAATAATAATAATAATAATAATAATTCATGAATTGAGGGGATTAGTTGTTCCAACTAATGGGTATTCCAACATACAACTATTCTGGTCAGCCATAAATACCCAGGCCCTAATGATAAATGGTCTTAATTTTCTACAAGAAAAAAAAATATTATTTGGGATTGTCAAATGTCCAGTCAATGAGGGAGTCCTTTTTTCTCCATAGGAAAAAAAACCATAATTCAGTAATATATCAAATTTAGACAATGGTTAAAAATACCTTCTGACACAGAAATGTCATGATAATATTTTGTTGGCTGAACAACTAATTTGTTAAATACATGCATAGTATAATTTATACATATTTTGAAATAGTGTGCTTGAATGTATTTTGAATTAGCACACGTGAGATAGAATGACAGATACATGTGAACATAAATATTATCTTTACTGGAGATAAGGAATAGTGGTTAGGAATAATTAAAAAAATTGAGCTGTATCTATAACATATGTTTATATAAGAAGAATGAATTATTCATTGAAATAATTAACATTTACATATGTCTCTTCAAAATGAAATGTGTTATAAATCTTTTGACTTGCAAGCTTGACAATACAAATGTTACATCCTACGTGAGTGTGATTTAAATCTCTATGCTGTTACACACTTTCTCATTCTCAGTGGTATCTGATTCTTTTCTTATTGATATTACACCATACTTCACTACAGCAACTTGGGCAAATAAGGATCTATAAGTTCCAAGATATAAGCATCATGTGCAAGGAAAGCATTGTAAAGAAAGATAAGCTGTGATGGCAAGAGCAGGCAGCAGCTGGTCACATTGTATCCCCAGTCAGGAAGCAGAGGGAGAAGAATGCTGTTGCTCAGTGTGCTTTAACCTTTCTTTCCCAAAAGGGGATAAAATATTCAGTCAAGAAACCCAGTCCACAGGACAGTGCTCCTCAGAGGAGTGTCTTCAGAATCACTGCACATCTATCCAAGTTGACAGATCACAATTACCTCAGTGCCTGTCGACTTAAGGTTACACCATAGGAAACATGAGTTTTAAACAGTACACTAGGGATCTAGGAGGTTGCTACATAAAGCAAATGTCTGCAAAAGGACCCAGAGTAGAAAAGGAAAAAACTGTAAACAATCAAGAACCAATAAATATGAGAACATTTGAAGTAGGTAAATGGAAAATCAGATAGCACACAGAGTAAGTGTGAGACAAACTTACATTGGACTGGTCTTCTTGGAGAGAAACAATATCAAAAGGGAAATATTGATCCACTATGTTTTAGTTGAGCTGGATTTACTCTTGAGGGGGGAAAAAACTAAACAAGTGTCTATTTTATGAACTAACTCAAGTGCTACAGTGCCTTCCAAGTTTAGTAGAAAATATTCCCAGATAAAGGTTGAGTTTCAAAAAAGAGTTAAAAAAAAAAAAGAAAAGAAAAAGGCAAATTTCATGCAAGAAGAAACAGAGAGGCACATTTGATGGATATTTCAAGCCTTCTGTGTGGCCAGATAAAAGAACTTTTGTTGTAGTAGCTGATGATGCTGCTGTGACAAACAGCAAACCTGGTATATCAACCTGGTGTGTCAACACCAGCCCCACCCTACCCCCTTCTAGCTTCTGGGAATAGGAACAGTTTTTTGTTACTATGGCAAAACTCTAGCAGCTTACAGATAAGCCAATACCAAGACTAAATGTGGTTTCTCAAATCTCAGAGAACCTTGTTTTAATTACAAATAATTACTACACAAAATATAATCTAAAACCAGTATTGAACTATGGCCAAACTTTATAGAACACTTCCAGTTATTCAAATGTTTCCACCACCTAATTCTTACCCACTGAAGAACTTTTTCTTATTTTCCTAGAGAAATGTCTGCTTGTTCCTCATTTTAGTATCATTGTCTATATTTCTAGA
This sequence comes from Montemys delectorum, assembly GCA_019843815.1. NCBI lineage: Eukaryota > Metazoa > Chordata > Mammalia > Rodentia > Muridae > Montemys > Montemys delectorum. Next base: position 9,942 of record JADRCD010225541.1, on the reverse strand, counting down.
CCTAGTGCCCCACATCTTTCTTTCTCACTTCAAATACTGACTTCAAGGTTACCATAACATCTCATGTCAGCAACGTGAAGTGCAACTGACAATTTTTAGATGCAGTGAAAACAGTAGCAGACCTCAAAGAAGCGGATGTGAAATATGGCCTGAATGCCTTCTAAAAATTGCTTCCATGGATAACCCTGTGCCAAGTTTTAGAGGAAATTCATAATATATAAACAAATCATACCACTAGCATGATTATAAAAAAAATGGCCTTGCACCCATGTTTGCAGTGAAGGAGAATGAATTCAGGGTTAAAAATAATAATAATAATAAAAAAGAATAGGCTATTTTGAAGAGAGAAAGATAGATTATAAGAATTCACTAAACAGATGTTGGGACAGCTTTAAAGCTTGCAGAGACATAAAAGCTTTAAAAAAGAAAAGAAAAGAAAAAGATGGAAACAATCTTCCCTGCTCCTCAGCTAGGTCTGGAAAGCAAAACTCATCTACGGGAAAACCCATAGGTCTCATGTCAAAAGGAGACTACTACTCCTAGAAACTGTCCCACAGGTACTAGGGAGATACGATGTGAGAGTGGTGACAGGTCAGCTCTGGAAAAGGAAATCTATTTTGTCACTCTCTATATTTCTGAGAGATACAAATATTCCCTGTGTGAAGAAACCAACCATTGTTTAAAAGTACAGCCTCAAATACTGTTCCAGACTACCCTGGAGACCTGAAATACAGGAACCTTTCCAGGTCACGGAGGCTGAGGGCATCTTCCCAGTCTCTGAACAAAGAAAAATAGAGAAAGTAGTGGCAAAGGAGAAGAGCAAATGCTGCCCATCAAGTGCAGGAGGGCAGGGCTTTGGAGACATGGTGGTCAGTTGCTCTACTTTCTGTGGCAAGGAAGATCACCTGAAGATAAGCTCCCATACCAGCAAATAGCCAGCTCTACAGGGCTCAGGTTGGATTAAAAATAATATCTAATTATTTTTGTCTTTAGGAGATACTTCGGCAAATGCACATTCAAGCTGAAGGGAAAATGATGCAAATCTATATATCAAGTCAGTAAGTGCTGACTTCAAGCCAAATTTCAACATCAAATATCAAGTCAAAATTAGTCAAAAGAAACAAAGATGGTCAATACATATTAATGCATACTCACTGGTACATCCAATTTCACAAAAAAACAAGCAACAAAATACTACTGGACAGAAAGAAACAGATTACTATAGATATATTGTTAGCTGGTGAGTTCAGTGTCCCACTCTTATCAATAGATATATGATGCAGACAAAATTTAACAAAGGAAATTTACAGTTAAATTGTACCATACATCAAATAAACTTAGCAGAAATACATATAATATCCTACATCTGCTTCATCTACAGGTCTTCTTAACAGCCTATGAAACTTCCATTAAAATAGACCACATACTAGGCCACTGTTTAATTTAGGGATTATATTGCTACAATGAAATACCAAGACCAAAAAAGGAAGATGGAGAGTAAAGGGTTTGTTTGGTTTATACATCCATATTGCTGTTCACTATTGAAAGAAGTCGGGACAGGAATCCAAACAGGGCAGGAATGTAGAGGCAATGTTGGGTAAATATATCTCCCATTTATCCTCTGATTTGTCAATAAAAGCTGACCAGCCAATGGCTGAGCAGGAGAGAGAATAGGACTGGACTTCCTATACCAGCCAAAGGAGGGGGAAAGATAGAGAAGGAAGACAATTTGGTCATGAGGACAGTGGTTGTGTACATGTCTCCTCTCAGCACTGGGACTCCACTTGGCACAGACATATGAAGGCCCTGTGTATGCATAGTTCCTTAAGCCCTAAGAGGAAGGGTTTAATGAAAACATCCTATTTTGGACTGAGTGTTTAAAGGTCTCTCACTTTGTCCAGTTGTGGTTCTCTGCATTAGTTCCCATTCACTGAAGGATGAATCTTCTCTGGTGATGGCGGAATGAGAACACTGATCTATGTGTTTAGCAGAATGTCATTAGGAATCGTATCATTGCTATAGTCCTTTGGCAGAATCAAATGTATTTAGCTTTTCCCCTAGGCCCCCTATCTTGTCTCAGGTTCTTGCCCACCAAGCAGTGTCAGACATGGGTTCCATCTCATGGAGTGAGGCTCAAATCCAATAAAATATTGGGTAGTTACTGCCGGAACTTTCAGGTCACTATTACAGGAGTATATCATGTAAGTTGGTCACCATCGCAGATTGCAAGGTATGCAGCTGCTTGTCTTTCTCCTCTGGTGTCATGGAGAGTAAGTGCAGAACCACGAACACCAATCAGGAGATGGGAAAGCTCTAGTTAGGCACCAGCTTGACTTCTCCATGCTTAGTATTATATGTAAGTGCCTTACCAACAGTTTGTGGAGAGTAAACAAAAATTTTGGAGATAGCTTCAGTTATTTTAGGTTCGATGGGACCACTTTGATTCTTGCATGAGGTTCCATAAACATTTTTTAATCAAAAGACAGTCCATTCAACAAATGGATTTAGGCACAATGGAGATACTTACATGTAGAAAAATAGAAGGATCCATCGCTTCACCTATAAAATAATCAATTTTAGATGAATGAAAAATTTAATAAAATGATTAATTTTTTTAAGTAAGCTAAAAATGCTTATGTAGGTTTGTCAAAATTCTTCAGGTCCCAGGTTTAGTATTAAAACAAAAGTTCTATTGTACACATTAACCATTATCTTAAATAAAAGAGCTTGTAAAAATTTTAAAAAGATTTTAAACTTTGAAATAACTAGGCTAAAATACATCAAAATATAGGCACAGACAAGGAATTTCTGAAAATGTTCCATCAGTTCTGGACATTGCAGCTGGTTTTTACTACTTTGTGGGTTCTTCTTTCTTTTGCCCTTTCCCACCCCTTGTCTCCAGCCTTCTCAACTCCCTAACACTAGGTAAGAAAACATGTAGAGAAGCAATAAAAGAAATCATAAATAAAGTCAGGGCTCAGAAAGGAGGTAATGTTATCCTTAAACTACTTCCTGCTGATTAGGGGCATTGAGTTCCTCAAGCCAAACCTTTGCACACAACTGTAACTTTAATTTTTTTCAAACACTTACTTTTAATGATGGTTTTTAAATGCTTTAATCTCCCTTGTAGTACAGAACCCACCAGAGGTAGTGGACCTGTTTAGAAGGTTGTTTGGAGCAATTCCCATCTGTGTTGTCTGGAAATGAGCAATTCAGTTCACAGGTTAGTAGTGGCAGCTCAACCCACTCAAAACCACTTCATGGATACACCAACAGTCCCAGTTTGGTAGAGTCAGGATAGCAAACACAAATCAGCAGTGGTGGCACTACCTAGCAGAGACAACCAGACCTTAGCTTCAGCTCAAGTCAGCAGGAGCAACCAGGAGGAATGCCATGAGAAGTTCTTGGCTGTGCCTCTCTCTAGGATGCGAAGACACAAGACTCAATCATTGCACAGCTAGGTCTTTAGGCAAGCCTAGCTCAGTCCCCATCAGTGTCCATCAACTTCTTTTTATACACCCTCCAAACCAAACATCATGTCCTCCACATGAGATTGTCTCAGCTGATATCACTTTGCCAATCAGCTATGTATGGAAGTGGCAAGAAACTGCAGCACATCACCAGAAGTTTTTTGTTTCGTTTCTTTCAGAGTCCCAACAAATGCAACTACACTGTGCAATGTAAAGCAGACCAATACATGGGTCTTGTTATCTTGCAAAGCATCATTCACCATGTGTCCTTTCACATAACTTGCTTTAGCAGAATATCCTTTCACCTGTGTCCGCTTCAGCTAAAAGCTCCTTCACAGGTTTGCTCCAGCAAAACACCACCCTTCCAATTTTCCAAAGAACCCTTAACTTTCCACTTCATACAACCTCTTAAAAAACTACAACCAACAAATAAACAACCCACCCCACCTCTCAGGGCTCTAAAATTTATATATCCATAAGGTGCCCAAAGTTTCAAACATCAGAAAGTTTCAAAATCACAGAAACTCTCTGCAGCTTGAAAAACCATATCCTGCTAAAGCACAGGCAAGTCATAGTCAGCGCTCTGGACAGTCTAAAGTCGCCCTATAACCCCACACCTGGAATGAAAATGAAGCACATTCCCATAACATTTCTGTGTTTTCAAAGAAAGCAAAGCTCCAAAATTGTCACTACATGAAATAATAATGAGAATTCATAAAGTGAATGGCATGAAATTTAAAAGCTTCTCCACAGGAAAGGATACAATGAACAGAGAGAAAAAAGCCCAGATAATGGCTGAAAAATCTTTGGTAATTGTATAACTGAAAGGAAATCGATATATAAATCATACATATCAATATATGACAGAAATCATGAAATGTATTTTTTATAATATGTATTTATACATTTATTTTAAAATAAACATATAGTATTTAATACATAAATAATATATAATCTAAATATATAGAATATATATACACACACACATATATATGAGTATAAGATGACAACAGAAATAGGATTATTTTGGGTAAGGAAAGGTACTAATGAGGGTGTGAGAGAGGTGAATGAACATGAGCCAAGTATAATGAAGTACATTCATGAAAATGTAATAGAGACATTATTCTTATATGATAATATAAGGACCACACAGAATCTAATTCCATTTCAAATATAATAATTTCTATGTTTTAAAAAGCAAAAAAAGGGGCTGGAGAGATGGCTCAGTGGTTAAGAGTACTGACTGCTCTTCCAAAGGTCCTGAGTTCAATTCTCAGCAACCACATGGTGGCTCACAAACATCTGTAATAGGGTCTGATGTATTCTTCTGGTGTGTCTGAAGACAGATACAGTGTACTCATATAAACAAAAATAAATAAATCTTTATAAAAAAGAGCAAAACTAGTCTTTTAATATGTGTAACAAGTTAGTTTGGATTCAACTTTATCAAATTGCTATGGGTCATAAATATGATTGCAGCTTTCTTACACAGAAAACCTTTGAAATAGTCTCCATTATTCCTTTCCAGATAATTATAAGATTCTAGAAAATGATTTTATATACATTTATTGCATTTATTAAACTTTAAAATATTAACATCTGCTTAACATATCCTTTCCATAATCCACATTGAACATTGGTGATTGCCAAGGACCAGCCTTACCTTGGTCTGAGTTCCAAGAGAAAGGGTAGAGGTCTGAGGGAAGGGCTGTGTGGGACAGTGAAACACAGGACTCAAGGTCAAATTGTGGGTCCACGCTGGTGGCCTATATTCTGCTGAGGTGACTTTCTAGAGTGCCTGCTCTCTCTGTTCTGTTCTGTTCTAGACAGGTTTTTAACTCTATGGTTTAGACAGCTAGCTTTCTGCTCCAGATAGCTTTCTCTATTAGTACAAGTTCTAAGAGTTCTATGGATAGCTCAGGGGTTTTCTGGCCAAAGTCAGAAAAACTACTTAAAAAAAAATTCTTGGATCTTCCAACCAAGTCCGAAATCCTGTTAGAAAAAAATTTTTTTTAAAAGAGCTATGGAAAAATTCTAAAAGATCTGTGTTTGCTCTCTGTGGATTTCCCAACTAAAATCAGAAATCCTGTTAGAAAGCACTCTTGAAAAGCTATGTTCTCTCTCCAGAGATCTGTAGACAGTTCAGCTCTTACTAGAGAAAATTTTTTAAAAAGAACTGCTATCACTTGCTGCTAGCTCATTTCATGTAAAACAAAAGCCATATTTTTATTTACATATCAATTCAGTTACTTTGTTCCAAGTTCCCTCATGACCATCCAACTAGTCAACATTCCATAACCTTAGTCCCTTAACTCTGAGGAAAAGAACAGCCAGTACATTTTTTTTCTTGTTTTAACAATACAAAAAACTTCAAGGATCTGCCTGTCTTTGTAAACATTACTGGGTGGGCTTCTATACTGAGATTACCATTACAATCACATCTGGACCTAAATTAGAGCTGTCCCAGGTTGATTATGAACCCAGGAATCTGCCTGCATTTATAAACATAAACAACAAGAAAAAAATATTTACCTTGCTTGCTGAGTACTTTAGAGCAAGCAGAGCTTCTCTGAGCAGCCTGTTACCTCAGGGAGACTCTATTCTTCTGAAACCTCTCGATGTGTTTATAAAAAGATAAAGAGAGAAGGGATATGTTCTATGGGAGTGTGGTAAGGTATGGGAGAAGGAGATGATGTCTCAGCAGGCCCATACCAAGGCATCCCTTCCCTCTGAGGGACCAGTCACATAAAGTATAGTATATTATACTAGACTATAATATAGAATATAGTTTATTCAGGGCATGGGGAGGGGAATTAAGAGACTGGTAGAGGCAAAGAAAAGCAGAGGGAGAGAGAGAGAGACAGAGAGAGAGAGAGAGAGAGAGAGAGAGAGAGAGAGAGAGAGACAGAGACAGAGACAGAGAGACAGAAACAGACAGAGACAGAGACAGAGACAGAGACAGAGACAGAGAAAGACAGAGAGAGTAGAGACGTAGAGGCCATGAGCATGTGAAGAGAGAGGGAGGAATGGGATGGGAAGTGAGGTAGGAAGGGAAGAGCAAGGGATCAAGAACCCAAGAAAGCAAGAGAGGAACAAGAGAGGGAGGAGGGGTTAAGCAGCCTACCTATTGCCAGGTAACAGTGGGGAGGAGCATACTTGGCTATTGACATGTAGCTACAGGGTGGAGTTTAGACAGAATGCTAACACCTCTACTCTTGCCTTCATTAGATCTGCTAAGCCTAAACCATACTGGTAAGTTCTCCTTCACCAACTCATCTTTCCTCTTCTCTGAGTCCTCTGGCGCAAGCCAGGCTGCTCTGATAGCCTGCTAGTTCAGTTACATCTCCATTCTCCAGTCACCTCTCTGCCCACTTTCATCAGATCTGTAGCTCTTGACCCATACAAACCCGCAGAAACAGAACCATTCTACCCAAGGATACTATCAGAGGCCTGCCACACCAGGATCATTGAGGTTAACATGCTTCCCAATACCTATGACAAGAGGAACATCTAGGGACCACAAAAATCCAGATGGTTAAAGGCCCTCAAAAGACCACAATCTACAAAAGCCATGGCAACATGACATCTTCTGAGCAAAACTACCAAACTACAGCAAGTGCTAGATATCCTAAAACAACCAAGGGACAAGAAAATGAATCTAATCTTATAAAGATTATAGAGGACTTTAAGGAGGAAATGAATATATCCCTTAAAGAAATGCAGGAAATACAATTAAAGAGGCAAAGCAAATAAGTAAAACTCTGCAAGACCTGAAAGTAGAAATAGGAGTAATAAAAATATATATATAAACTGAGAGAATCCTGGAGTGGAAAACATAAAGAAGAGAACAGGAACAACAGGTGTAAGCATCACCAACAAGATACAGGAGATGGAAGAGAAAATCTTAGGCACAGGAGATACAAGAGAAGAAATTGATATAGCAGTCAAAGAAAATGTTAAGTATAAAAATTTCTTGACATAAAATGTTAGGCGCTGTGAGCGCCTCACCCAAAGATGACAACGGCTGCCCGAGAGCCGTGAGACAAACAACTCCTTATTTGGCTTGTAGGCTGTGCGCTCGAGTGGCCTGATCTTACACAGGTGTTCCCAGCCTATGGAGAGATGAGATGTGGCATGAGTTCATAGGCTCCTGCCATGGTATATAAGCTGTGCCCGGGTCAGCATCGGGGGCTGCCTGTTCTTGCTGTCAATTGCTGAAAAGCATCCTGAGTAAACCGCTGAAAGGAGGAGCCGGTCGTGCTGTGCCTTTATTTCTGTGGGTCAGGGCACATTTTGGTGGCCCGGGACGGGGAAAAGCATCCCATGCGGGTTCCAGAACTCTCAGCGGACAGGGCAATCGATTGGTAAGTGCCAGGTAAGTGGGGCCAGAGCTTGTAAGGTTCTTGGAAGGAGACAAGATAAAAGCCCGAGGTAAAGCAGCGGCAGAGAAAAGTTCTCAGGAGGGAGACAAAATGAAAGTCCATGGTAAAAGCAGCGGGAAAAGGACTGCGGCAAGCATTGAGGAGAAAGTGAAAGTAGAAAGGTTCGAAGCGAGGAGAAAGTGAAAGTAGAAAGGTCCGCAGCGAGGAGAGAGAGCGGTGCCGGTGAGCTCCTCTAATGCCTCCTTTTGGAGTCCACCCCATTATTGTGGCTGCTCTCCTTTTGATTGCCTTTGTTTTTGTTCTTCTATTGTGTTTTTGTCTGAATTGGCCTCGGCCTGGTCGAGAGTGTACTTGTTGACCTCGGAAAGCCGTAGAAAGTGTAACCATGGGCAATTCAGCCTCTTGCCCCGTAAAGATAGCGCTGAAGGAACTTTTAAAGGCAAGGGGACTTAAATTTAAAGATCGAATTCTTGAGAACTTCCTCCAGGAAGTAGACACCATTACCCCGTGGTTCTCGGTGTCCAGGCATTTGACCTTGCCTAGTTTGGAGAAGTTGGGGAAAGATCTTGATTTCGCATGGGAACAAGGCACACTCAAAGGAGGAGTTAGAGGAGTGTGGAAATTGGTGCGGAGTTGCCTAGAGAGCGAAAAGTGTCAGGCCGCTATGAGAGCGTCAGAGGATGCACTAGAACAGGTCAAGGAGTCCCGATCAGAAAGTTCAGAAAAGGAGAAGGGGAAGAAGAAGAAGGGGGAGCTGGGAGGGAACATATATCCGAGTCTAAAAGAGTTAGAGGATGAGAGTGACTCAGAGACCTTCAGTGATGAGGAGGATGACCTAGACAAAATGGAGGATGACTTAGAGAATCTGTTGCTTAAGATGGAGGCGGCTGCTTTAACCAAAAAAGGAAAGAAGGGAAGGCTGAAAGAGCGAGACTTAGGAGGAAAGGCAGTGCCTCCGCCTTATGTGGAAGTGCCACAACCTGCTAGAACTCAGTGCACCTTTTGCCCGCAGACGTGGCGAGAGGCCTCTGCTGCTTTTCTAGTTTTTGAGGAGCTAATCAGCAGAGATACCATGAACCCTTAGATTTTAAACAACTGAAAGCCTTAGCAGAGTCGGTGAAGGCATATGGCATTAATGCTTCTTTCACGCAAGCCCAATTGGATCGTCTTTCTTTGCACGCTATGACGCCTAGTGATTGGATGAGTACGGTCAAGGCATGTTTGACCATGGGTCAATATCTAGATTGGAAATCAATATATACAGAATCTGCGCAGGCACAGGCTCGCACTAATGCAGTACAAGGCCAGCCTGCTTGGAATTTGGACGTGTTCTGGGGCCAAGGTCAATAGGTTAACAATCAGATAGCTTACCCCTTACAGGTGTATGCACAAATCAACACCATTGCTGTGAAAGCTTGGAAGTCCTTGCCCAATAAAGGGGAGGTGTCAGGCAACCTTACCAAAGTGACTCAAGGGCCCACGGAGCCATTTTCGGACTTTGTGGCATGTATGATGGAGGCTGCAGGCAGGATTTTTGGGGACCCAGATACAGCTATGCCTCTTGTAGAACAGTTAATCTTTGAACAATGCACCAAAGAGTGCCGTAATGCTATCACCCCATGGAAAACAAAGGGCTTGCAGGCTTGAATGAAGGCATGTAGAGAAATTGGAGGACCATTGACTAATACTGGTTTGGCTGCAGCGGTTATGCAACTATCCAAAGGAAAGGGCAGCACCCTAGGAGCTTGTTTTCAGTGTGGTAGACAGGGACATTTGAAGAGGCAATGTCCAGAAAGAGGAGGAAAGCAGGGTGGACGAAATCCCGGGTTATGTCCCAAGTGCAGGAAAGGTAATCATTGGGCCAGTGAGTGTAGGTCAGTCAAAGACATTAATGGACAGCCTTTGGTTCCTGGACATGTTTATGCATGTCCAAAAAACTGTCAGCGGGGCCCTTGTCCCCAGGGCCTACAAATATATGGTGCAGTAGAGAATCAAGAAGCCTAAAGACCCAGCCTACCCAGCCTACGCCTGCCCTAAGGAGAGCGACACCAGGCTCTGTGGGGCTGGATCTCTGCTGCACCCCCTGACTC
>JADRCD010225540.1:799-11988 GCA_019843815.1 Montemys delectorum | reverse complement strand
ACTAATGTGAGAATCAGATAGGCCACTCCACTAATGTGAGAATCAGACCTAACATTACAAATGGTGATACTGAGAAAACCAACTTTAAGGAGGATTAGTTATTTTGACTCAATACGGTGTATGTGGAGGATATCAGATGAAATAGACATGTAAAGGACGCTGCTGTGGTTTATGTCACTCAATCTTCTGTATTAAGATGTGGAACAATACGCTGCTTTGAGATTTTAAGCTTCCCCCCCCTTTTTTTTAATTTAACCTTTTTATTTCTACACTTCAGTTTCACCCTCTGACTGTTCCACATCCCACACCTCCTCCCTCCCCTCTGTCTCCACATGGAGGATGACCTACTACCACCCTACTAGGCCTACCCACGCCCTACAGCCTCCAGTACTCTGAGGTTTAGTTGCATCTTTTCTGACTGAGTCCAGACCTGACAGTCCTCTGCTGTCCATGTGTTTGGGTCCTCATAGCAGCTGGTGTATGCTGCCTGGTTAGTGATCAAGTGTCTGAGAGATTACAGAGTTCCAGGTTAATTGAGACTGCTGGTCCTTCTACAGGCTCGCCCTCCTCCTCAGCCTCTTCAAGCTATAGGAGTCAGCAGCTTCTGTCCATTGGTTGGGTGTAAATATCTGTTTGGTGGATGTGTATGTGATTGGAAATTATCACTTATGGGTAGATAACCTGTGAGAGAGCGCCTCCTTGGAGAAAACTGATTCTCCCACTCTAAGCAGCCTTAAATTGCCTGTATATGTTCACTCAAGGGTGGGTCCTTGTGAAATTTCTCATGTTTACATTGTTATACCAATTAATGGTATCACTTAGTTGGTCTTGTTTAGGTGATCATACATCAAGTCTCATAGGTTCAGCTCCCTATATCACATAAGATATTCTGAGTTCTAGAGGAGAAATCCTGTGTTGTTTAAGCCAGTAAAATGTCAGGATAACATCATATAAGGATTAAGTTATATCATGATGAATAAAGTCATACATATTTTTTGCTAAAAGGGTCCATTCTTAGTCTTTCAGTCATTCTCTTTAATGATTTACAGAATCAAAAATAAAAAGAAGGCCGGGCGTTGGTGGCACACGCCTTTAATCCCAGCACTTGGGAGGCAGAGGCAGGCGGATTTCTGGGTTCAAGGCCAGCCTGGTCCACAGAGTGAGTACCAGGACAGTCAGGGCTACACAGAGAAATCCTGCCTCAAAAAACCAAAATAAATAAATAAATAAATAAATAAATAAATAAAAAATAAAAAATAAAAAAATAAAAAAATAAAAAGAAGTTAACAGACAAATATTGCTACTATTTGGTAATTTATTCCACTATTTGAAATTACACTAATAAAATATATGGCTTTCTTTCACTGACATATGGATTCGTTTCGGTCATACACAGACACTTTCCTTCAGTATCCTTTGTTTAAGGTATATTATAGTGAGCAGGAATTTTTTTTTCATATGACTCAAGAGAATTTTTTCACACACAGAAATTGATAATGATAGGTATAACTAAGAAAGTATAAAAACACTTATACTTAGATGACTTTCAACATAGTTTAATTGCAAATGCATAAGATGTATTAGTTACACCATCATGTTACCAATCTATAACTTAATATTTATAATATTTTCATTGCTCATGGCTGAGGACTCATTAAAATTCACCATAAGTGAGGAGGCTAAAGAGATTTCCACAGATTTTACACTACTAAATACATAAATTATTTTTGTTGTCTATGCTTGTATTTTAAGCATTACAAATATAAATTAATTCCATTTATTGAATAATAAATGGGTAAGGGATAAAGGAGGTTCCCAAGAATCAATGGGGGTGACCTTAGCTGTGATTCACTACATTGGAAATATGGAATGAGAAGAGGGTACCTCCTATAGCCAGGCAGGAACACCAGTGGAGAGATAGAGATATCAACCAACCCACAGAACTTTCAACTCCAAATTTATCCTGTCTACAGAAATGAAGGTAAGGGGGATTGAGCAGAGACTAACAAAATGGCCAACCAATAACTGGCCCAATTGAGACCCTCTCTGTGGGCAAGCACCCATCCCCAACACTACTGATGATACTTTGTTATGCATCCAGATAGGAGCAATTTGTCCTCTGAGAAGCTCCGACCAGGAGCTAACTCAGACAAACACAGACACCTACAGCCAAAACACCAGAATTTGGGGATTCTTATGGATGAAAAGGAGGAAGGGTTGCAGGCCTGAAAGGGATATGAATTCCACAGGAAGCCTAACAGAGTCAACTAACTTGGACCCTTGGGGTTCTCAGAGTCTAAACCACCAAGCAAAAAACATACAAAGGCTGGACCTTTGTCTCCTTATACATTTGTAGCAAATGTACAGCTTTGTCTTCATGTGAGTCTCAAACACATGGAGTGGGGGATATCCAAAAAGCTGTTGCCTGTATGTGGGATTTGTTCTTCTAACTGGGATGCCATGTCTGGCCTCAATGGGAAAGTTGAAGTGTCAGGTTGAGGAGCGATTCAAAGGGAGAGGGACACTTGCTCAGAGTATAAGAGGAGAGGACCTGGGAAAAGAATTGTGGAAGGGTTGACCAGGAAGGAGGAAGTAAGTGGGATATAAAGTAAATAATTAAAAAAAATAAATTCATTTTAAAAATGAATGCATATCCTAACATCTTAGCTTAGATTGTTCAACTACTATAGCATCTGATGATGTAGCTTGAGAGTAACAGAAGAAATGTATACTTCACCATTCTGGAAATTGTAGTAGCCCAGGGTATCCAGAGTGGCTCCATTTCCTTTTTCTCAAATATAGATTTTCCCATCTTCTCATAGCAAGATGTATGAAGAATTTCTCCAGCATCTTTGACTGCCTTTTCCTTAAGGGCACTATTTTGTGAAGGAAAAAAAATACGTCTTTATGACATAGCCCTATTCCTGAGGCCCCTCCTTCAATTTAGCTAACTTTAAAGGATAGCTTTAAGAAACATTTTTGATCGGATAAAAAAAAATTGTGTCCATAATCAACAATAACTTCCAATGTTATGCTATTGAGAGATGGTATTTGGGGAGGTGATGTGATTTAGATGAGGTATATGGATAGAGAGTCTTCATCACGAAAATATTGGACCTGTGTGCTGTGTGTGTGTGTGTGTGTGTGTGTGTGTGTACTGTATGTGTGTATGTGTGCTGTGTGTGTGTGTGTGTGTGTATGTGTGCTATGTGTGTGTGTATGTGTGTGTGTGACGTGTGTGTGTATGCTATATGTGTGTGTGTGTGTACTGTATGTGTGTGTACTGTATGTGTGTATGTGTGCTATGTGTGTGTGTATGTGTGTGTGTGACGTGTGTGTGTATGCTATATGTGTGTGTGTGTGTGTGTGCTGTATGTGTGTGTGTTTGTGTGCGTATGTGTGCTGTATGTGTGTGTGTGTGTGTGTCTGCTGTGTGTATATACGTGTGTCATGTGTATATTATAAAAAATTATATCTGCATCATATCATCTTCCTCCATTGTCTTTTGACATGAGAAAGTAGAGGCAAGGCACTTATGACTAGAACTCAATAATGTCAGCACTCTGATCTCAAATTTCTAGATTAACATCCACTTTTCTGCTATTATAGAATGCAAATTTGAACTAAACAAGACAGATAAATAACAGAAAATTAATTTCAAACTAACTATCAGAGATGATGATATGAAGAAAACTAAATCTTGTCCTTTAGTTAAACATCATTAAAACTGAATTCAGCACAGTTACACTGAGGAATGTGTCAAATGAAAGTAGTACAGGGGTGTTTATTTGCAGCTTGCCCAGGTGTCATATTTCTGTCTTCTCATTCATTTGCATTTTACAATCATAGTTTACCCAGCATGTATAAATGCTTATATATATTTCAAAGTGCTCGGACAGATATCAGTTAAAAATTTATCTGTGGTTTTTAAATCAATTAACTCATTTCCTCTCTTATTTGTTGATCAAAGTTAAGTTTTCATTATATCTATTATGATTTAAAGTTAAATCCATTTTTTACTTCTATACAAATCTCATACTCTTGTTTTAGTTGGACTATTAATGGGACTTAGTCAAATAAACTATAGCTTAAAGATAGATTGTTTCATTTGGCCAAGCACTTGTCCTAAACTCACATTTACTTGATGTCCACTTTCTTTCTTATGACCAGGGTATGGATTCTCAGGTTCATCTTTTTTACACTTGAAAGGAGTCATCTATCATCTGTGGTTCTCAATGAGTATAGGTCAACTCAGCTATCCTCATGGTTTTGTTGTTGTTGTTATTGTGCTTTTTTTCATATCTTGATTAATTTAGGCTGAAAGATGTAGAGAGTGGCTACGATTCTTTGATTGAGAATCTGCATGGGAAAGCTGAAGGTCTTATTCATCAGCTGGTTCTTGATAGATCAATAAAGATGCCAGTGATTAATGGCTGGGTTGAAGAGGTAGGACTTCCAGGCTCCCATGGGCAAGCTAGGAGAAGCAGGAGGAGGTAAGGAAATTTGCCATGCTTTAGAGGGATAGAGAACTACCAGCCATGTGAGATCTAGGATGGAGTGTCCATTGGCCACTTCCCTGAGTGGGCCTGGGGTAGCAGACTGGATATTAGAAATGCAACTAAGTTGAGGGCAGACATAAGGTGGTGAACAAGGAGAAGGTTACCAGGCAACTAAGTTGAGGGCAGATTTAGAATGTTGAGAAAAAAATAAAGGGAAGGGCAAGCTAGCCATGTGAGGCTTAGAAGAGCCTAGCCACTGAGCTATAAAACAGGTTAAAAATGAACTAGTGTGTGTGTGTGTGTGTGTGTGTGTGTGTGTGTATGTGTGTGGCTTTCATCCATGGATCCAAGGGAACATGGACAGTGGCTGGTAGTGTCGTTGCCTGGAGCTTAAAATGGGGTAGTGGAAACTACACAGTATAATAACTGTGTTAAAATTTAGTTTATCAGCCAACTGAACCATGAGTGCAAAGGTTAGGAGCTGTTATTTGCCTATAAAAGAGTGATAAGCAGATCTCTAAAATGGCAATAAAGTAGATTTCAATCTGAAATCAAAAGTTTTGCCAAGAATTTATGCTTTTAAATACTATCTAGAGTGATCACTATTCTGAGAAATATAGCTAGTGAACCCTCTTATATTTAGCTATACTTGACAAAATCGAATTAAAAATAATATTTGATTTCACTTGTAATTAGGCTTCTTTCTTTGACTTTTAACTAAGGAGTATTAGAATTCATTGAAATGTTATAGGAATTCTCAAAAGATTTCTTCTGGCATGTGTGTCATGGAGAGAATATGCTTGTATAGATAAATTTTTAGATAAATTTAAATTTCACTACTTGTAAAATTGGTATATATACCACTAGAAAAGGATATTATGGTGAATTATAATTTTAAGCAAGGTGTAAGGTATAAAAATTTCTATTCATGCTAATAAGAATAAGGAATGATAAAACAAAAGGAAAAAGAAAAATTAATCCACCGAGATAAGCAATGTGTGCTATGGTGGGCATACTACTCACCCACCATTTTATAAAATTAACACAACAATCCAACAGTATGGTAGATCTAGAAGTAATTTAACATTAGTGACTCAACAGACATCTTCCTGTTTAAATTTTTCCAAATTTTCTTAATGTGTCATTTAAACAAATGGCAATAACAGCATAATAAGATGCTTTCTTGTAATTATTTCTTTAAAAGATCTATATTTGCATTAGTCATTAGAATAATTTTGTTGCTATTTGATGCATATCTTCTGCAAATTTTGTATAAATGATATTATACCTTAGAAATTATATTATAAATAAAAATTCTCAGTACTTGAAACATAAAATTGAAAGTTCTAAGTTGTTATTGTGTTGAAACTCAGTGGATTTGCCTTTGGAAAAGTCTATCTTCTCTCAATGCTGTTCTAGGGACTGAAAGCATTGAACATTGTGATGGTACATATGGGTGCTCAAGTACTAGCCATTATAGGTTGCTTTTAACCACTTCATTATAAAAAGGTGCTTTTTTTTAGACTATAATTATATTGTTTACCTTTTTCTTCAAACTGTCCTACCTACACCTTTTTTGTTCATTTTCAAATCTATTTCTTCTACTTCATATATATATATGCATTTTCAAATACATAAGTTCAACTATCTCAGTCTCTATAATGTATGTTACTTGTGTGTGTCTTGAGAGTGGGAGACATAGTCTTTCTTAGGGATGAGCACAGCACTTAGTTTTCCAATACTAACTACTCCTTAAAAATATATATGATGGGTTTTAAAGTAACAGATGGCATATTGAATTAGGATTTATGCTAGTTGTTGTCCATTCTCTTTTTTTACTTTGTTAGCATGTAACTGTCAACTAAAAGACTGAGTAGGAAGAAAAAGCTGCATTTAAAAAGTCAAGGTGATTGATTTGTGCAATGGGCTCCTCGGCTTTCACAGTACAACATGGTTCCCTTTAAGCTTATAGCTATGTCTGTTAATGATATTCACACCGTGTCCAGGAATGAGGGAGGAGGTGAGGTGGTGAGCTGAAAAGGAAGGAAAGAAGGAAAGAGGGCTGCAGTTAGGTTGTAAAGTAAGTAAGGATATAAATTAATGAGACAAAAAGGAAGGAAAATAAACCATGGCCTGACTTACATTTATCATATTTAAAGTTACAGAAAGAAAGAAGGAATAGGAAGCAGAGGGGAGAGAGAGAGAAAGAAAGAGAGAAAGAGAGAGAAAGAGAGAGAGAGAGAGAGAGAGAGAGAGAGAGAGAGAGAGAGAGAGAGAGAGGAGAGAGAGAGAGAATAAAATAGATTGAGCTAGACATTAACACCAATATTGGTAAATCATGGAAAATAATAGCACATAATATTACACATAAATGTACTTGAACATTGTTTGTAATAATAATATTTGAATGTAAGTTATGTAAGCTATACATAACAGTTGAAAAAAACAACAAGGTATGCATATACATCTTAAACACTTTGACTGAGGCCAAAAACAGACTTTGAAACAGATGTTTCTTTTGTCCCCATTTGAACAAACATTTTTTGAAATTCTCCACACCAGAATTAACAAATTAATTTGGAAGAGAGGTGACGGCTTCTACTGACACTCAGATCGGAAAATAGACATGAAATTCGAGTCCAATTATCCTGCGTCTGACATCTGGCAGGCTCGGTCATCCTCTGCTTTGACATCCGGAAGCTGCTCAGTTGTCAGTTTTCTGGGATGATACTTTGAGGCTGAGGTACCTACATCATCTCATGTTGTAGTTGTTCACATGGGGTCTAAAGAGGAACTTTTCCTCTGATTCTTCAGACACACAAATGGAATGCACAAGTGAACCTATGTTTCTCCTTCATTCTGACATGTTCATAAAAGTGCTTGGATTTTAAGATTCAGTTTTATCAGAGATACATTCTAGAATATTATTCTAGAATGAATCAAATGGAAAGGAGTTAAAAGCATTTCAAAGAAAACAAGGAACTTGCTTAGTGAGGCCTTAGGGGAGAATGATTCAACTTGATGTCGAAGAAAAACAAGGAGGTCTATAAAGAGAATGAGGGAAGTCTGGGTGGGGAACCACAGATGAACTGCTTGACTGAGGTCAGAGTGGAAGGCCCCAGGGTGGAGTCAGACAAAATCAGGCACACATTTAGTACAGAGTAGAAATAGAAACAGAGGAGGAACTTTGTTTATCAATTAAAAAATACAAATGTGTTTTTAAGTTTGATATAATCATGAAAATTCAGAATGATCTGAGGTGAAGTTATGTTGTAAATTAGACACAAAGACATTAGTAGAAATTATCTCCAGAGTGTTACTTATTTTTTTAAACATTTGAACCATATCCTCATTTTGCATCATTTATTTAATGATCAAAGCCCTGATGATAGCTAGTTTCTGGTAATGATAAACTGGCCAGGCATATTTGGTAATTAATAACTAAAATTATGACTATTCTCATTTCAAAACACATATTTAGTTCTTATTCACAATATAGAATTATTCTCTAAACAATAGCAAAAAATAACAGCAAAGTTCATATATTTTAAATCTAAATATATTCAAATTGTAGTTAAAAAAGTACAATATACTCTCAATTATTTTCCTTCTTTAATTATCTTTTAAGAGATGTCCTGCAACCATATAGTCAGGGCTTTACATCTGTTTTTTCTTGAATGACATTTAAAAATTATTTACTTTTATTTTAATGTAAACATTATTTTCACATTTTAAAAAGAGTTTTTAATTTTTATTTTATGTATACGTATGTTTGCCTGCATGCATGTCTATACAGTGCTTATTGCTTGTGGAGGCCAGGAGGCTATCAAGCATCTCTATGGGGTGTTACAATGATCAATGATCATGAAATTCTGACTGGGTGCAGGTAACCTGCAATCCTTCCTAAGTCCAGCAAGTGCTCTTAATTGTTGAGTCATCTTTGCAGTCAGAAATTCTTATGCCCTTTGAAAAACATAGATAGGATCACCACCCTGGTATTCTAAGGCTTGAGGTTTGAGTTCAACAATGCATCCTGGAGATGTTTCAATGTGATGGTGTTATGAATTACTTCATTATTGTTGGTTTTGCCTCATTCTTCATTTTATGATCATTGGTGACACATAGCCCTGCTTGAATTTTCTGTGTATAGGGACCATATTTCAGTGTTTATCTCCAAGTTTTCAAAGTTTTCAGACAACATAAAAATAAACTTTTTTGTGTTTATATTAATGTTCAGAATGAAAACATTTGTGAATGAAAGAATTGTAGAAATGGGGCATTGGAATTCAGGGAAATATTTTAAATTTTGGTAGGCCTTTCTAGATGGGCTCTTTGAGAATTTCAATAGATATAACCCTTTGACAGGTGGCAGGAAAGTATTCCTATTCCCATACATCATCTTGAGCCTTTCCATTTTTTTCCCATCTAGCAAGAATCTCATTTTCAATTTCATAACTCTCTCCCTGATTATGAATATGAGTGACATCACCTGATCATTAGAATACGTTCTACAGGGCATTTTACAAAGTAAAGATTATACAGGTTCTTTCATCAGTATAAGTTTGCTTATTAAATATACTACACATTCTTTTGTAAAACTGACTAGCACATTGTAAGAGTTGACTTTATGAAAATGGAATGTTGAATTTTGGTTAAAATGTAACTACTGACTTAAATATTTGCATCTCGTGAATTTGGTTCATTTTAGTAAGGACTTTTATAATTAGCTGTTGATATTTGTAGTTAGTGTTGCTTCTTTTCAGAGTATTTAACCATTGGATATGGCATTTGGTAAAAATATTATTCATCATATTTCATTTATTTAATGAAAATGTATTACTTGTTATCAAAATAAGATTTTAAATTATTTGAAAAATGTTCCTATACTCCTCAGAGTAAGACTCTTTAAGTAAGTTGATTATTTTAGTTCATTCCAAAACCTTTGTTTATATTAGCATTAATACAACCAAAATTATTAATGGATGTAGTCAACAAGTATTAAAAATAAAATAATTTTATTGTTAACTAATGATAAATATGCAACCATTTACCGTAACTTTTGTTCAAATAGAAAGACAGTTGCTTTTAATTTTCCTGTATTCCTGTCTCTTCAAATAAATCTTCTACTTTGAAAAACATGGTAAATCATGAGTTCAGGTGCTATGGAAGGTTTGGGAGAATTAAGACAGTCTTTCTTTCTTTTGACATTAGTCTGAATCCTGTCTCTGGTTCGTAGGAAAGTCTGGCTACATGTTGAGCTAGCCTGAGCAATTTTAATGTTAGCCTGTTGCTCTCTATCATTTTCTATTTCATTAGAAATACTTTCCCCAACTGTCATATATAAAGCTAAGTACACTGAGCAGT
Source organism: Montemys delectorum (assembly GCA_019843815.1). NCBI lineage: Eukaryota > Metazoa > Chordata > Mammalia > Rodentia > Muridae > Montemys > Montemys delectorum. The sequence continues at coordinate 2,125 of JADRCD010225540.1, read as the reverse complement.
TTATGGGTCTTTTGTGAATGATTTACAAATTAGCTGTGGAGACAAGCACACATTGTCATCACATCAGCGAGGAAATTTCTCTCAGGGCAACTTCTGGCTTAAAGAAACTTTAGTAGGATATTATTCATGTGTGTAACTGTGCCAGAGAGAGCTAAAATTCATTCCCACTTACCACACCTCATTAATAGTAAAAGGAAAATATAAGCCATTTAGAAAATAGTCTTATTTTCCTTGGAGTACTCTGTTTAGAATAATGTGCATTTTACATGGTTTTATATCAGTAAAATCTAAACTGATGGCAGAGATATCCCCAATTATTCCCAGTGTATGCTCAGCAATGAAGTTTCTGAAACACAATAACTGAAGATATAAGGTGAGTGATATGAGATAACCATGGTACAATCTCTGAATAGTATCCCCAGATACTAAGCTCTCTGGTTAGGAACATTGAAATCATGCATACACACACACACACACACACACACACACACACACACACACACACACACATCTTGGAAAGAAGGATGAAGAGAAATTCTCACAACCTACTATAGACACAACAAGAAGCCAATAAAGATAAACATCTCGAACACATCTTGTATTAGCATCCCATTGCTGATATAACACTGTATTTGACATGGTGGCTTAAATAAGCCACATATTTCATCTGACAGTTTTGTATGTCAATGTCAAAGAGGATTTCATTAACTGAAGATTCTCTAACGTTGGCTTTAGGGCACATGCTGTTTCAATTCTTTTCCCTGCTTCAAAAAATTGTTTCATTCATTGGCTCACGGTTCCTATCACGTTTATCAGTGTCAGCAAGGGTCTGGCTCTACTCTCTGCTTCCTTTTTGACTTCTTTTCTCTCAGTTATCATTTTAACATGTTATTCTCAGTAGATTTTTCTGCCTGCCTACATCCACATGGACTTAAAGTATTGTTTTGTGCCCACACCTATACTTTGGAATATACTCGCCTCTTAGTGTAACCACTAAGGCATATAGTTTACCTTATCTCCCAAGTGTACTCCCTTCTTGCTCAGCTAATGGCTTAAGATTGTTTGCCCACTGAAGGACATTATTCTACTTAGCCCACTTTCAGACAAATTCACTACCTGATTACATCATTCAGTATCACTTTTAGTTGTTTAGAATTAAGAACCCAGTCTGAAGCTAGGATTGATATACCAGGACATTGCATGTATGCCTAGCATGAGCACAAAACACTAAGATTCCTTGACAGGACTTGTCTGTATAAAGAAGGTCAATGAATGTACACTTCTTTTTCTGTTCAGGTGATTCTAATTAGAATATGTATATATATA
>JADRCD010225539.1:10224-29189 GCA_019843815.1 Montemys delectorum | reverse complement strand
CACACTCACACATACACTCTCATATACATACACACTCACACATACACACACACTCTCACATACACATACTCACAATACTCTCACACTCATATACACATACACTCATATACACATATATACACTCATACACACTTACACACTCATACACATTCACAATGTACCACATACTCATATACACATACACTCACATATACACTCATGCATACTCTCACATACACACACTCACAATACTCTCACACACTCATATGCACACACATGCACACACACTCACACACATACACAGTCTCACACAAACTCTCCTAATACACACTCTCTAACACACATACACATACACACACACACACACACACACACACACACACACACACACCATAAAAGAACTTAGGGTAAGGGTGGAAAATTCACCTTGAAGATCTAAAAATGGACTGTTGGATGGAGGAATTACACATCTCATGCTTAGCACTTAGGGATGGGTATGAACTCGTTTGAGAGGCAGTATTGCATAGTGTAGGACCAGAGGGTCAAAACAAATCTTGATTTCAACAGAAGCTCTTGGCACATTTCTCAAATCAAGGGCCTTCTCTGGTTTGGTACAGTAGAAATCCGTGTCAACAGACTCGAGAAAGCTAAATATTTGTCAAGGGCTTAGGATGGAGCCAAGTAGATAAGAAAGACCAAACACTAAGTACTAGCTACAATGAGGAGCTGGGTGGCGCTGAGAGGTTCTTATTTTGGAATTTACAGTGTGTGCTAAGCCTAACAGAACTAAAATTGATCCTAATTCTATTAATGACAGAAAATGAATCATGTCTACCTTGGGATTAAAAAAATAATATGTTCTAGTACTGATTCCCTAAGTACAATGGCACTAGCTTTACCCTGTACTTATGAAAGCATCTGTTGAAATCTCAAATACTGAGATTTAGAATCAGTCAGTATGACAGAGACGAGCCTGGAGCCTAGACTTAGTGGCTCTCTGACACTGCGGTATGTCCCCTGCTGTCAGCTCGTCTACTCCTTCAGGTTACGTGCATCTGAGTTCTATATGCTTTGACGTTCCTACTTTGTTGGAGAATAGCCATGATCACATCCCCCTACCTATTGTGGGGAAAAGTAGTTCTTGCATAGATTATCTAAGTTACTGTCTTATTGCTGTGAAGAGACAGCTTGACCAAAGCAACTTACAAAAGAAAAGATTTCATTGGGGCTTATGAGCATCCTGGCTGAGTGTGGTGGAAGGCAGATATGGCTCTGGAGAAGTAGCGGAGACTTGCATGTTTATTGGAAAGTTGCAGGCAGAGAAAGGGTGGACCTGGGCCTGGAATGGGCTTTAGAAACCTTAAAGCCAACCTCCAGTGATACACATCCTCTAACAAGGACAAACATCCTAGCCCTTCCCAAAACAGTCCTGCCATTTAGGGACAAAGCATTCAAGTATCTAAGCCTATGGGCCCCAAAAACAGTTCCACCATTTAGGGACAGAGCATAGATGAGTCTCTGGGGACCATTCTCATTCAAACCACATTCGAAGGAAAAATGGGAACGAAAAGCCATCTTTTCCCCACATGCAGGAACTTTCACAAAGACGTGACTATAAATTCCAAATGATTGTCCTAGTTTGAAGCAAAATAGTTTGGCTTCTTTGCTTAACTCTGCTTCTTGCTTGGTTCCAACGGTTGCGTTTTTTCTGAACGAGTTCAATCTTCTTCCAGAAAGACAGTTAAAAGAAGGACAAGCATATAGCTATCTCCTGAGAGGCTCTGACAATACCTGACTAATACAGATGTAGAGGCTCACAGCCATCCATTGAACTGAGTACATGGTCCCCAATGAAGGAGTTAGAGAAAGGTTCTATGGAGCTGAAGGGTTTGCAGCCCCTTAGGACGAACAACAATATGAACTAACTAGTACCCTCAGAGCTCCCAGGGACCCAACTACCAATCAAGGACTATACATGGTGGGACTGAATGTTCTGGCAGCATGTACATAGTAGAGGATCGCAAATTTGATCATCAATAGGAGGAAAGGACCTCGACCTTGTGAAGGTTTTGTGCCCCAGTGTAGGGGAATGCCAGGGCCAATAAGTGGGAGAGGGTGGGGTGGCAGGCATGGGGAGATGGGAGGCAAAAGGGGTTTGTTCTTGTTTTTGTTTGTTTGTTTGTTTGTTTTTTGGAGGGGAACCTGGGTAAGGAGAAATTTACATGTAAATAAAGAAAATATCTAATTAAAAAAATTATTTCCTAGGAATTCAAGTATTAGAAAAATATAGGGGTTTTTTTCACTTAAGTACTTCTCATAGTCAGAAATATATATGTTTGAACTATACATGTTGGAAATAATTTGAAATGAAGTGGATCCTAGCACAAATTAAAATACCTATTACTATGAAAAAAAAAAAAAAAAAAAAAAAAAAAGAATATGTAACCGGGCCAGCTAAATGGCTTGGTTTGGTAGGTAAAGGTGCTTACAACCAAGCCTGCCATCTGAGTTCAACCTTCAGGACCCACATGGTGAAGGGAAAAAAAAATCAACTCTCACAAAGAGTCTTCAGACGTCCTCTTTCCCACTTGGCACATTGTTCCTCTACCCCACAATGAATGCGCAGTGTAATTTCAGGGGTTTTAAAAAGAATATGGATGAGTTTACTATCAACCGACTACAATACTAAGAGTAAGATTTGTACAGAGTCCTTATTTTGCCCTGGCTTTTGTAAGAAAGTGTATGGCTTTGAATAATAGCCGAACTATTTCCTCAAACATAAAATACAAATAAATTGTTACCATAAAAATAAAAAAAAAAAAGAAAATCTATTACATTGCTACGTAATATCCGCAGACTCGTGTAAATAACAACACGCTGTTCATAGTAACATTGGCAGTATTAAATTCCTGAAGATACCATCCATGTCGTGCAGTCTCTACACTGGCATAGGTGAAATGCTGCTGAGTGTAAAGGAGACTTAAGGAAAGCAAGGACACATCAAATTCCTGGATGAGAAGACTTATTGCCAAGGTTTCAGTTTTCCTATAACTGAATAACGCAATCACAACCCCAAATCTGAACACACGTTTTGAGTACAGACACGTGAGCTTATTCTCAAATTCTCAAGGTAGCGTAAGGCACTTGTAATGACCAAAACCACTTAGAGAAAAGTCACTAAACTTGGCAGAATGGCGCTATCTAATGTCATCAGGACTTGCAGACTACATTTGCAGAGACAGTGAGGTATTGCCATAAAGAGGAGAAAAATCAATAAGTTTGCCTATTTCTTTGATTTACCCAGCCTGTTTTGGTTTTTTGTTTGTTTGTTTGTTTGTTTGTTTGGCATAAAACCTTGGATTTAATCAAAACAGGAAATTTAAAGTGGAATACTTGAGTCCCGCTGGCCATTTGCATAGGATTTGCATACATAGCAATTATTTGCATAAGGATTTCCAAACTAGTGAAACAAAAGCTGAATGTGCCAAATCCTATAGGCTGCTTAAGTCACAGAGTGAAGTGGACGTTGAGAAACTTAGGTTTTCGAAATGAACATTCAATATAAATGGGAAAAAATGATGCTATTTTATTCATGAATGTTCTGTAAGTTAGTTAAGATAGGTGTGCTGAAAATTAAAATAGGGCTTCCATCTTACTCCTCTACCGTCTACTGTCAAGGACGGTGGGGATTAAGATGTATGAGTTACCTGACCACATTGTGGACCAGCCTCCAAAAGGCATTACGTAGACTGAGGAGAATTATTGAAGTGTACAGGTTTCAGTTGTACTGTTGGAAACCCAAACTTGGAGAACCGAAAGCATCTGAGAATCTAGTGCTGGGGAATTTAGTAGTGATACTGCTGGCAGAAAAATGGATTATGTACGTAGGATCCATGGACATAGAAAGAGTTTCATGTAGTGAGGCAAAGCTTGACATAAAATGTCAAGTAGCCAGGAAGGCTCAGTGTGATCTAAGGAGCTTAGAACAATGCTCATACCAGCAAATCTGTTCAGTGTGGCTAACTCTAAGGAGTCTGTATTTTCCAAATATTTAAGCAAAATTTGTACATATTAGTTTTATGCTAGCAAAGGCTGTTAAAAATCAAATGTGGTATGGTGAGCAACACAAAGTTTATCATGGTTTAGGGCTAGAGAAGGGTGCATGGCTCACAAAGCCTGGGTCGTTTATGAGTGCAGGGGATAGTTGGCAGGAGGAGAGAGCCAGTTTTTGCCAGTTTTTGGAAGGTCTCCACATAATTAAACCACGATACTTCCGTAAGACCAGTTTATCCACGTCTGTTCTCCATTGGCCCTGGTATGACCCTTAGTTCTGTCTTTCCTCACTGGCAGGAAAGTCAAGCTGGCTACCAGCTTTGTCTTTGCAAATATAAAAGAGGAAAAGGTGGTAGTTTTTACTCTATAAATGTGACTTTTATTTCAGCCGGGCATTTAAAACTACAAGGCAAAAATGGCAGCGTCTTAATGGTACAAGGTAGACACTGTAGATCAGTTCTCAGTCTCTGGTCTCTGGCCCATCAGCAAACCACTAAGACTGGGCATAAGGCTCAGTTTCTGGAGTTCTTGCCTACCATGAATGCAGCACCGGGTTTCATCCCAAGTCTAAGTAAATCAGGCATGGATAACGAAATGAATAAAGATCAGGAAGCCACTTTAGTAAGTCTCCTGAACACTTCCCTGTAGATACATTTAGATTTGAATAGAACCCAGAAGGAACACAGAAGCAGTTTATCCTGTGAGTTTTAAGGCAGGTGTGTGCAGGTACTGATGGCTAACATCCAATGTGATTTTGGCTTTGTTTGTATGATTTATAAAAGAAAAAAAATCCCAATGATTCTAGATATGCCCTAGAGCAAGGCTTCTGAAAGTTCCTCTCTGAGCAGAACCCTTTCACACAAGAATATCTCTTTAATTGGCATAGTATTTGTATTTATTTTTTGATAATTTCATACATGCACACAATGTATTTGCCTTAGAAAATTTTACACAACTCTCTTATATAGATATTTAAAGCAGGAATACAAACAAAAAACTCAATGACAATAAATTATAAAGGCATTTATAAATTACAAATAAATCTATTTTAAAACAATTCTTTGTTACACATATAGTTTTACCATTTATTAAAGCAAGAACAAAGTTTACGCTAGCAATGTACTTGTTTATTTTTACATGAAGAGGTAAATATGGTTAAATATTTGAGACTTCAGGATGGAAGCATTGCAGTATTTTTTCCCCCAGAATTGGTTGATATGACTCAGTGGTTCTCAACCTCCCTACACTGTGACCCTTTGATACAGTTCTACATGTTGTGGTGACCCCCAGCCACAAAATTAATTTTGTTGCTGCTTCATAAATGTGATTTTCCTATGATTATAAATCATGATATAAATATCTGTGTTTTTCTATGGCCTTAGAACTCCTGAAGGAGTTACAACCCAGAGGTTGAGTACCATCAAACTGAACAATACTGCAAATACTTCATAGAAATAGGACAAAATGGAAGACATGTTCCAAGCCATTTCAAAAATTTTTAGAAGTTCTGCCCCAATCTCAAGCCAAAATTCATTGAGTGATTATATTCGTGTGTGTGTGTGTGTGTGTGTGTGTGTGTGTGTGTAAGACTAAAGTAAGCAACATTTTAAAAGAATCAAAGCTAACAACACCGTCTAGTACAAGGACATACTAATTTGATACTTCTATGTTAGACAGTAGAAAATATTAAATAATTTTTTTCATATTTGAACCATTATGTTTTCATGATGTCAGAAAACTTGGGAAGTGCAATAATGCAGTTGTTGCCATTCTGAGCCGAGAGTGTTCTTTCTGCATGACCAGCATGCACAGCGCAAGGTGTACATGTTGTAGGTTCAGAACCAAAGATGCAGTGAGGTCATGTGACACATTGTGGGCAAGTGCCATGAGGAATGCATTGGATTTATTAGATAAATGACTTCATTCTTTTTGGGAGTTGTGTGTGCAAAAACCTTGTACTGTTGACAAATATCTCACAAATGCCACTTTCTGTTGCCCGACTTTATCCATGGGAGGTTGTCTACAGCTTAAGCAACTTGTCAGCAGCATCAGCCTCACTTTGGAGCTTGCCCGAAGGGCACCTTGTCACTTTCTATACTCATGTACTGCACTGGGGTGGGTCCAGCAGTCTGGGACTAAACCCCCTGGGTAGATTTGATACTTGGCTGTAAGAACCAGAAGTCTAGCTTTGCTGATCCAGGTGAAGTCTAGGGGCATCTGCCACCTGCTTAGATGTGAATCTAAGACTCTAACCTGGACCTTCACAGTCAGGATCTATAAGATGTCCATATGTGGTGCATACACATTTAAGACTGGGAATGGAAGTAAAACGTACCTGGCGAGTCCATGTGAAGGATATCTGTGGGTGACAGTGACCTGAATCTTTTCCTCCTGAGGAGAGAGCAAGGAGAAGGCTTGGACTGTGGAGTTTAAGAACTTTCTGTTTTCCTAAAATTCCCTTTCTCCTTTTACATTGGAGTTTAACACATACAGTGACATTCATTAACTTCAGCTGAAATCAGTGACTCTAGGTACAGTCTTAAGCCCAGGCTTTAATAATGTAGCCTTTTGTACTAACTTCCCTTATGTCTTTTTAGGAATTTATCAGAGAGCTGCTCTCCCGGATAAGAGGCATGAGGAAGCTCAGCCCTCCGCAGAAGAAGAGCATATGATTTTTGCGACAGGGTAAAATTCTTTCGGAGATGAAGAAAGCAACTTGGGATTTGGACTCCACAGATACTTTTATTTAAAAAAAAAAATAACCATAGTTGTCTTTTACAACAACACTTTTTGATGTGTATGTGTGTGTGTGGGGGGGGGTAGACATTTATTCAAAAGTGTTCCTTCTTTTGTCATTTTAAAAGGTTTTCATTACTGTAATATTTTCATGGCAAAGCTACTACAACTTGGACTGTAACCCAACCAAGGACTATCGAAGCACTTGCATCCACAGGATGGGTGGGCAAGGCCAGGCAAGTTTTCTGTAAGGACTCAGCTGTAATTTAGAATCTCACAATACAGGGAAGATGGTTTTCTCATAGTCAGTTGGGTAAGACGTTTTAAGTTGTACATTTGACGTCGATGTCAAAACTATCTCATGCTTGTATATTATCTACAAACACTAAGTTAAAACTAGAGATGTGAGCTTTGTATCAGGTTCATGGAATACGCCTGTGCTTCCCTGTTAGATGTGGTCTCCAGACATTCTTTAGACAAATGTCATCCATCTTCAACATCCACTTTCTGCGACAAAGTGAAAGAATTCGGTGTGTTCGTTATTACAATGAGCCATGCTACACATAAGTTGAGTTGGTCAAGGGCTTAATTCATAAATTTTATTATTTCATTGGTTGAGATGCTTCGCCAGGTCATGTACTTATTGCCTCATTGTGGTTTTTTACAGTTTTATGAACTCTTAATTTTGAAAACCAGCCTGATTTATAATGAAATGCCTACACTTCCTGAACAGAGTTTTGCAATCAAGGGAGGAAGCCCCAGGTAGCAACAGGTTCTCTGCTTTCAATGCAATACACTGTATTATCTCTGTCCATGAAAGCAGGTCAAAAGGAAGCCAACGGGTTGAGCCCCTTCCTTCTTAGAAGCGGATTCTGGCCTCTTCTGTGACAGTGAGTCCAGAAGTGTGAACTGAGTATTGAGAAATGTAGAGATGGGAAGACCCCTCAAGACTTTTGTTGGTTTAGAAGTCTGGTTTCATCTCTGGTTTCTCTCAGTGGTTCATGGTCATGATTATGACTTTGATTTCCATGTTAGGAGCTAGGTCTAACGACCTACCCTAACTACATACCAGCTCTTTGCGTAGAATTAAAATTCGTATAAGATACAGGCAGAGTGAAAACTGAGCAAAAACCCTCCCTTCCTCCCTTCCTCCCTTCCTCCCTTCCTCCCTTCCTCCCTTCCTTCCTTCCTTCCTCCCTCCCTCCGTCCCTCCCTCCTTTCCTTCCTTCCTTTCAGGAAGCCCCTGCTGCCTCCCCCTGGAAACCCTGCCTGCCGTAAGAAGTCTCCAGGTGGCCCTGTCTGAAAACAGGGACCGGGCAACTTATATCAAGGGTGCTTTGAACATATTTTATTTTTTAAAAGAACTATGTTTGTGAATTTTCCGTATACTGGCAAGCTTTTGGAAATGTATTTAATTTTGTAATGTTTACCGATGATTTATTTACAAGCTATTTACTCAAATAAAGGGATCTGCTTACAAGCTTGTTTGTGTGTATGACAGTAGAACATCTTGGAGAGAGGGGGGGGGTATTTGGTATGTTCTCTGCAGATGGGAATCCCAAGCGCCCATGGAGCTAGCCTCTTATTTCCCATGTACATGCAAGCACTTAATCCTGATGCTTTTTCTTGGTGTCTTCAGCAGAGGACCCAGCCATGTTCTTGGATTAAGAAAGAAACAAGATGAGCAGTGTGTGCTCAGCCCTGCTTGCTCCTCCTCAAGTCTCTCCCAGGCTGTGCTCTATTCATGTCAGTAAAACTTCCCTTTCCCATCGGAGAGAAACCTGTAAGAAGATTTCAAGTGAATAAAGCATTTCAGATATTAATAGATTGCCAAGCATGTTAAGTCCTGCCCTTGCTCAGTGGCATCACCAGATTTCCTGGGTGATCCCGCTAGATGCTAGGCCAAATCTTGGTTCCCATCCTTCCCCAAAACACTGAGCCACCCAGTTTATCTAATACCTAATGAGTCTGTCCATGTAGAGCCCCACTGGATTGCTATAGCCATCTTAGAATGGACTTTTCCATGTCTAGTCTTGACTTTCTGCTGTTCCTATGCAGTAGTCAGGATGTTCCAGTCATTTCTCTCTTTTCCTAAAAGCCGACCCCTTATCACACCTTAAGAACTGGTCCTTGCCCCATTGCTTTAACTTTTGGTTCTGTCCGTTGCTCTTGAATTCTTGGGGTTTCTGAACCATCCCCTATAGTTTTCTCATGAGAGGTTTGTAAAATATTTTACCTGAGCCTAGATCACCTCTCCACCAGCAGACTGTTGACAGAGCTGAAACAGATTTCCCCAGTCTTCCAGAGGGTTCACACACAGTGCGTCGTGTACTCCGTCACCACAGGTATCTGCAATGTTATAACTACTCGCCCGTGTGTGGGTCTGTCAGATTAGGCCCTCGGATCCTCAGTCTGGGAGTTGAATGTAACTTAGCATCCATGCCTCTGCCTGGCTTATCAAAGACATCAGCAAGTGTTGAACATTCTTCCAGACAACATTTTTCTCCCCAGCTAGGATGTTGGTTCTAGGACCTGAGCCCTAGATCTGAGTGTATAGTTGAGTCATGCGAGAAGCTTCAAACAACACAGGCACATAGAAGTTTTGCTGTGAATCTTGCTTTTTAAAATAACAAAGCTAAAAAATGTATTTACCTTATAATCTGGCTGACTCACCCCAGGGTATGTACTGAAAGAAGCTGAAATCAGCACTGTTTACAACAGCTAAGACATGAGTAACCAACATGTCTGTCAACAGGCAACAAAGTATGAGATCTTGACTTAATGGCGCAAAATGGACAGATGTTCAGGACATTATACTGAGACAAACCAGGCACAGAAAGACAAAACCACAAGCTCCTTCATGTGTGCAGAAACTGAAAAAGTCGATCTGACGCCAGAGGGTTTAGCTACACTGGTATGGGATGGAATTGATGGGTGTTGTTCAGGTATATCATGTGGAAGGAACCCTGTCGACTGTACAGGTACCACATATTTCTAAAAACGTATGTGCCTAAGTGATAGGAATAATCTGTCTTCCCTTGTTGTTTGAAAATAGTAAGCTTAGGAAACCATTAGTGAACTGAATTCGTTTGCTGGGTCATGGTTCATCAGTTATTAAAGACCAAACAGAATTTAAGCTCAGGGAAAATCTGCTGCTACCAGATCAGTATTTGTCATGTTCCCAAATGACTGCTCATGGTAACCAGACACCCTCTCTGTCACACTTGGCTTGTGGGGAAGTGGTTTATTGTTTTTCTCTGTGGTTTAGTAGCAGCAAATAGTCTCCTAGGTGCTCAGCATAGCTTGTTGAGGGGCATTACTTACTCCAAGGTCCCTGCAGATAGCTTACTGATAAATGGCAGGTGAGACTCTTCATCTTTTAAAAGGCAGTGTCTTGAACACCAAGCCTGTAATCCTAATGCAGTGACCAATATGCACATTCTGTACTGTCAGTTTGTATCTTCATCCAAGAATGTCCCAAAGATTTAGCCAATTACCTCACTTTGTAGATGGCAGTAGCCTTTGAAGAACCCCTTCAGATAGAGGAAAAAGTAGTGTAGATTTTGTTTTCTCCCCCGAATCTTATTTTCTGTTTCAAGCACATGTTTCTTTAGAGCTGAAAATTCAGTTCACCCATGTCTTTTTAATTAAAAAAAAAAGGAAAGGAAAGTTTTAATTCAAGTAGAACTATAGGATCCTCAAGCAATTGAAAACTGTGAGAAAAATCACATTATGGTCATGGAAGAGAGAGCAGGGAGGAAGAGAAAGGGTACATGAATAGCTGAGTAGGAGGGGACCCACACTGCCTTCATGTCATGAGAATGTCCACAGCTTATGCAGATAAAGAACCAGGGCCAAAAACCTTGGAGTCCAGAGCCATGCTGGAAACCGTATCCCAGAACAGGTTGGGTGGAGCTTGGGGGACTGTTTCATGACTCAGATCTCAACTTGATTGGATTTCTTGCTGTCTGTCCTTCCTTCCTTCCTTCCTTCCTTCCTTCTTTCCTACCTCCTCCCTAGATGTCCACTTTGTCACATTATATCTTCTCTCCATGATGCTGTTCTATGAGCAAGTACCATCTGCCCAAAGGAAAGCCTGGCCAGGCTCCCCATCTTCTAAGCCTTGAAAATATATCCTGCCTACCACTGGGATGAGTATTGACTTTCCTTTTCTTCCTGTGATAAATTATTTCCACAGGTTCTCAACAATAAACATTTTGCTTCACTACTGTTTCTATCCACTATCCATCAACATCCTGTCTTAGTTAGGGTTTCCACTACTGTGAAGAGACACCATGATCAAGGCAACTTTTTTAAAGGACATGTTTAATTGGGACTAGCTTATGGGTTCAGAGGTTCAGTCCATTATCATCAAGGCAGGAAGAATGGCAGCATGTAGGCAGGCATTGTCCTGGAGAAGGAGCTAAGAATTCTACATCTTATTCCAAAGAGAACCAGGAGAAGATTGACTTCCAGACAGCTAGGAGGAGGGTCTCAAAGCCAACCCAGAGAGTTACACACTTCCTCCAACAAGACCAAGCCTACTCCAACAAGGCCACAGCTCCTAATAGTGCCACTCTCTGGGACAAACACATTCAGTCCACCACATTCTGCTTCTTGACCCCCATAGGCTTGTTCAAATATATAAGTCTATGAAGACCACACTTAGCCATAGCATAATGCAAAATACATTAGTCCACCTTCAAAAGTCCCATAAGTCTTAACAATGTTAAAAGTCTAAACTTCAAAGTCTCTTCTGAGATTCATCCAATCACTTTCTGTAATGTATTGTATTTTTTATACAATAAAAATAAAAATGCAAGTCACATACCTCCAATATCACAGGATATACATTACCATTCCAAAATGTTATAGTGAGAAAATACTGGACTGAAGCAAGACCAAAACCCAGCTGGGCAAACTCCAAACACTGCATCTCCATCTCTAATATAAAAGTGTTCTTCATATCTCCAACTCCTTTCATCTTTGTTGTCTGCAACAAACTTCTTTCTTTTGGCTTGTTTCTACTCTCTGTTAGCAGCTTTCATCAGCAGGTATCCCACTTCTCTGATATCTTGGGATACCCAAGACAACTTCAACTTTATCCCTTTCTTTTTCAATGTATGGGATCCACACATGATCTTCTGGGCTCTTCCAAAAGACTTGGGTCTCTTCCCCAGCTCTGCCCTGGGCAGCACTCTAGGCTCTGCTTGACTCCACTTTACTGCTGCTGCTGTTCTTGGTGGTCACCCCATGGTACTGGCATCTCCAATATATTGGTGTCTTCTGTTACAATTAGGCTTCACCAATGGCCTCTCATAGGCTTTTTTCATGGTGACAAGGCTCAATTTCTTTGCATGACCTCTTTGGTCCTACTGTCAAATGCAACTGAGGCTCTACTTTCAACAATTGCCTTCCCTGCCCTCTCACAGTGCCAAAGCTTAGCTGTTCTCCATGGTCTCTTCATACCTTCAAAACCAGTACCACCTGGGTGATTCTTACATGTTCCTAAGACCAGCGACAGCATGAGGTACAACTTTGACTATCTCTGGAACACAGCTTCTTTGTGCTCTGAGAAAACACTTCTCAGAAGATTTCACCTCAGTGATGCTAGTCTCTTCTTAATCACCACTAATTTCCTAGCTCCAGCTAACCAGCATCAACTGCACCAGTAGTCTCTTTCGTTCTTGACTCTAAAGTCAGAACCACATGGCTGAATCTGCTTAGTTCTACTGCTTGCTGGGGCTAGAACATGGACTCCTTGTTCTATTACATTATCACTAGTCTTCTGTTTTTCAACTCCTTTACTGCCTCAGCTGGACTGTCCTGGAACTTGCTCTGTACTCAGAGATCTGACTTTGTCTCCTCAATGGTGGAATTAAAGTTATGTATTGTCATGCCTGGACTTAAGCTTTTCTCTACCTGGAACTCTCTGTGTACCAGGCTGTCCTTAAACGCAGAGATTTCCTTACCTGGGATTAAAGTATGTATCACCATGCCTAGGCCTAAGCTTTTCATGGCCACTGTGCCTCAAGATCCAAATCAAAAGCCTGCATTCTCCATTTCTGGGTTGCAGTTCATTCTAGATTAAAAGTCCAAATGAAAACAATAACTAAATAATGATAACACCTAACATGATATAACTATTCTTTGTTAAATGGCAAACACATAAACAGTACACTTAGCTACACAGGATCTTGCCCCCAAAGCCACCGTGCTCTTAATTTCATTTAATATTCCTTTATTTCATTTCCTGGTGCCCCTTTACTCTTTGAACCATACATTTTGTATTTTTCCTTTTTAAGCTTGCTATGATTTATCAGAACACTCTTCATGATAGTAAACCAGAGGATAAAATCTATGTTTAGCTTTTCCGATGTTTCCTTTGTTGATGCAGTTAAAATAAATCTCTTTACCTTAGCCTCAGACAGACTCTTCAGACAAAGCAAACATCATAAGTAACTTAGTCAGGGTTTTTATTCCTGCACAACATCATGACCAAAAAGTAAGTTGGGGAGGAAAGGGTTTATTTAGCTTGCTTCCACATTGCTGTTTATCACCAGAGGAAGTCAGGACTGGAACTCAAGCAGGTCAGGAAGCAGGAGCTGACACAGAGGCCATGGAGGCCATGTTCCTTGCTGGCTTGCTTTTCTTGGCTTGCTCAGCCTGCTCTCTTATAGAACTCAAGACTTCCAGCCCAGAGATGGCACCACCCACAAGGGGCCCTACCCCCTTGATCACTAATTGAGAAAATGCCCCACAGCTGGATCTCATGGAGGCACTTCCCCAACTGAAGCTCCCTTCTCTGTGATAACTGCAGCCTGTGTCAAGTTGACACACAAAACTAGCCAGTATAATAAGAATGATCTCCAGAATTCAAATCACCCTCAGCAACAGTGTCTTGCATATTTGTACTAGATGGCCCATAAAATCCCACTGAAAGCATTCCATAGCCTGCCAAATCCAAAGTCCCCAAGTTCATATTCCTCCAAACAAAAATATGGCCGAGCCTATCATAGCAATATTCCAATTTCTGTCTTAGTTAGGGTTTCCATTCCTCTGAAGAGACCCTATGACCAAGGCAACTCTTATAAAGGACAACATTTAATTGGAACTGGCTTACAGGTTCAGAGGTTCAGTGCATTATCATCTTGGTAGGAAGCATGGCAGCCTCCATCCAGGCACAGCACTGGAGAAGAAACTGAAAGTTCTACATCTTGCTCTGAAGAGAACCAGGAGAAGACTGACTTCCAGGCAGCTAGGAGGAAAGTCTCAAGGCCCACTCCCACAGTAACGCGCTTCCTCCGATAAAGCCACATCCATTCCAACAAGACAACAGCTACTAACTAACAGTGTCACCCTCTGGACCAAGCATGTTCAAACCACCACACTCATCAAACAAGCAAATTAAAACAACAGCATGAACAATCGTGTGCAATTCAGAGTGACAAATACAAGAAATGTCTACATATTGTTATTGTGTCCCACAAAAAATAATTGAGGAGCAGAAGAGGAACAACACTCTGTCTTAATGAAGATTATTTTTATGCATCCTTTTATTGTTTTTAGCCATACAAAGAGACAAAGCTATTGCATTATACTTTTAATGGGAATTTTCATTCCATTAAACATTGTATACCTTCTAAGAGGAAGCACTTTCTTAATTGTTATTTCTTTATGCCTGTTTTTTTCACAACTCTCATATGATTTAAGCAAGTGCTCCTTAGTTTGTGGATTGTATCCGGAGAAAACCTTGAAGATATTTCTTTTTGCAGTGGGACAGAACAAATGGTCACATATTCAGTGCTGGGAACAGAAGTCAACCTGGCTTAAGTTCAAACTCAGCCTTCCACTACAAGTAATCATGAATAACTCACAGTGGCATGAAAAAGACAAAGCTGCATTTCTGATGCATGCCAGAGCCTGAAGGCAGGAAACAAGAGCTGAATCTCATGTTGTTGCCAAGAACAAAAATCAGACAGTACTCATTCAATGAGGATTATCCAAGGAAAGCTAGACAGAAGAAATGAAGGAGCTTTAAGCTCATAATCACTGATCTAAACTCCCTTGGATACTCATTTCATGACTAAGAGGCAAATTAATTTTCCAGTGATATAGCATTGGGCAAAAGTCCTTGGGGATTATTCATTGGTCGTTGGGAAAGTAATTGCTATTACATAGTGGAAGTGGTGTGTTATAATTGACCTGCTAGATGTTTGTATTGAGCTGCCTGAGTCTGGATGTCTCATAGTTTGTCCACCCAAGGCTTCATGGAAGCTTTTAAAGGACCTTGCAGCATCACAGGAAAGTCTCTATAAGGAAGTGGGTGGAGCCTGCTTACTCTGCTGTGCTTTGTTTGGCTTTTAACATAATCCAGCCGTGGCCCACATGTGCCTCCACTAACGCATTTTGATTTTTGGTTCTGAGGTTCTTTAGTGACATGGGTCTTAAAAGAAAGGGTCCACAAGATGACAGGCATCAGTGACTAGTCAGAGGCACTGGATACCAACAGGCACCTGTCTGGAAGAGGTTTCAGTATCACCAGGGAGGCCTGTGTGCATCACTGGGCCCTACCACATCCAAGTCTGCAGCTGCACAATCTGCATTCACTGCCCTAACTAGGGCACAGGTAGAGGCACCTGCTATGAGTCTTCAGCATTCATCACTTCTTACTGAGGGAGATGCCTGGAGGTAAGGGCTGTTAGAGACTCATAGAGAGTGGGGAATTGTCACTCAGACATCATTAGGCTGCTTACAGAATAACTGTTCTACTACAGCTGTATGGTGTGAGCAGCACCATGTCCACATCTGGGACTAAGCTGCCCACTGATGGAGAAGGGAAGGGTAGTGATCGGAGATAATTTTGGAAGGCTATGAAACACAACATGCAAGGTCTCGAGGGATGGCTCCGTATATTGCTGTCACAGAGGACCCCAGTTAAATCCCCAGCACCTACATGAAAAGGGCTCACAAACTCTTATAGCTACAGCTCAAGGGGATTGGACGCCTTCTCTTGATCTCTGTGACTACCTGCACTCACAGGCACATACCCACACATATGCAATATTAATTTAAAATAATAAAAACGGATCTTTAAAAGTATATTATATGTAGTGCCCTTCAATCCACTTTCACGTTCACAAATATGCTTAAGATGTGTCTAAACATACAAACAGACCCCGTTGCTCATGTTACACACTTCCAGTAAGCCCCGCAGAGTAGGAGTAAGCAGAGGGCTTGCTCATCAGAGCCCCCTCCTGCTCTATAGGGGGTAAGGATACACACGGCGAGGTGGTGAGACTATTCAGGAAGATGTTTTGAAGATGTAAGGGCTAAGCCGAGAGTGCTCCCATCAGAGACATTGACCAAGGGAGTGTGGTTTTGTATTTTATCCAGAATGATCTGAAGCACACTCATAGAGAGAACATTTCAAGGACAAGGCTTCTCTGAACAACCTCCACTCAGCATCCTCAGCCTTTGTCTGTTCTTCCTGCCCAGAAAACACGGGGAATGTGTGCAGCATCCCATTCTAAGCCCATCTACCTTCCATTTAAGATAACTGTACATGGTGGGGCTGATTGTTCTGGCAGCATGCATATAGTAGAGGACTGCAAATTCGATCATCAGTAGAAAGAGAGGACCTCAGCCCAGTGGAGGTTCTGTGCCCCAGTGTAGGGGAATGCCAGGGCCAATAAGTGGGAGAGGGTGGGGTGGCAGGCACGGGGAGGGGGGAGGCAACAGGGGTTTGTTCTGGTTGTTTTTGTTTGTTTGTTTGTTTTTTGGAGGGGAAACTGGGAAAGGAGAAATTTACATGTAAATAAAGAAAATACCTAATTAAAAAAAAGATAACTGTATTAGCAAAGCCGAGCAGGAGGCCTACGGCTGCCTGCCTCAGAATGCTCACTGTGCCAGCTGCTGTGAACTTGGATGCCTGGTCCACAGAAGCCCATAGTCAAATACCTGCTGTTGCTGTTCCCACTAAGGTAGATAAGAACACCTCAGTCATCTCATGCCATCCTTGAGGCCTCACTTCCGAGAACTCTCTCCAGAGTAATGAAGCCTGAACGCACTCAAGTCTATCATAGAAAGTGACATAGTATTTGCACATAACTGCACACATCTTCCCAAGCATGGTTGCTCATCTCTCAATAATTATAGTTGCTAACAATGGAAATCCTGGGTAATTATTTCTTATAAAATACTATTTAAAGAATAGTGCCAAAAATGTAGACATATCCACTTTAGAAACCAACTTTTAAAAAGCGATTTTGACCCTACTCTTGGGTGGCTCTGTGGGGATAGAGCCCACAAATTCAGAAAGCCACCCTCATGCTGAGCTCATATAATCAGCAGGTGACAGAGCTTTGATTCCAAGACTGATAACTGAGTTATGTAGCTAATTCTGCTAACCTGAGTATTAGCTTGTGGTGGTGGCTGGAGTGAGAAAGTACTGGCAGCCCACTCCATTGAGATAGTGGAAGTTTCTTCATGACTGCACTACTGACCAACTGCCAGCCGTCAATGTGGAATGAGGGCTAAACCACATACTGCTAGCCTGGGGGTTGGGGGTGATCTAAATTCAAAGCATGATGAATAGTGAATGCCCATCACATAAAATTTTTAAAAACTGGAGAAATCAGAGGTTTTTCTGTTGTAAGTCAGGGTCTGCCTATGTAAGCATGTATATTTACATGTAAATATGTATATACATACAAATACACAAACACATATACATCTTATACATATATACATACAATATACATATACATACATATACATATACATATACACATCATATATACATATATTTAGGCACACATAAAGAACTCTATGATGCTTCTGTAGGTGGAAGAGTTTTCACATAGTCACAGAGAATATTCTCACTCATTTTCAACTTTGAAAGCAATATCCAGTGCCCTAAAGCATTTACACTTTCTTCTTTTCCAGGGTCCATGTCCGTCACTTACTTGATACTGCTTAGCAACAGGCATTAAACCAGGGGATCCCAGTGAGGTTGACATCTCACTTTATATCTTCCAGGCATAAGTTACCCCCTTAGAAGCAGAAATGGAGTACCTGTCCCCCAAGGACCAGGAACTCCACCTCCAAACTTGCTAGCTCCTAAACTCTATAGTTGGATAGAGGGTAAACACAAAATTTTACTATGTATTAAATATAAATATATTACTTTAAATATCTAATATATTACATATGAATGTGTTGATGCTATATATTTATATATGTTTATATTTATATATAAATATATAAATTAAAATATGTAAATACACATATACATATATATATATTGTCTGTATACAGCCCTTCATTCCTTCTTTGTAAATATGGTAATGTATTCATTTCACTCTTCCCTCTAGCAGTCATGGTTGGCCAGGGTGGAGGCAGTTGGTGAGCAAGAATCTTAAATCATAATCCGAAAAAAGTAGAGGTGGCAAGCAGCCACCCATCTAACATTCAAAGGACAAGAGATCAATCTAATGAGCACACATGTTTTTCAGGCATTTCTGGGGCCACTGCTTTTAGATCAAGGACAAGGTTAGAGATAATCATCTTTAATTAAACCTGCAGTCAGTCCCTCCTGTGCTTTGTGCTGTGTTCATCTTTTAAATCACATACTCCAATTAGCAGCATCCTTCCTCCTGGCCTCAAGGCTTCATTTACAGCTCTGTCCATTCATGGTAGCTACACTCGGCTTGACTCTCCCTGGGAAGCATCCACTGTGCAGCCTCTTTCCCTCTCGTCTAACGCCTCCTGATCATTTTCTTTCCTGATGCGTCTTTTTGTTGGGAGCCCCCTGCTAAGGGCTACTCCATCTCTTAAGTTGCTACACTCTGCCCAGCACTGCTGTACCAGCTACCTTACCTTTGTCTGTCTGTAACATTTCAATGACGATACTGACCAGTGTGTCTGACAGTATATTAATTGGCTTTCTGTCATTTTAAGGAAAACCAACTTAAAAGAAGAATGACCTGGTTTGGCTTAAAGTTTTGGGGGTGAGACACTTGGCAAGATGGTGGCTTTGGACCTGTGCCCGGCAGCAGGAGTGCATAGTGGGAAAAACTTGTTCATGGTGGCCATCAACTAGAATGACAAGGAGAGGGGAAAAGAGAGAGAGAGAGAGAGAGAGAGAGAGAGAGAGAGAGAGAGAGAGAGAGAGAGAGAGAGAGAGAAAGAAAGAA
>JADRCD010225539.1:0-10124 GCA_019843815.1 Montemys delectorum | reverse complement strand
AAGATGGTGGCTTTGGACCTGTGCCCGGCAGCAGGAGTGCATAGTGGGAAAAACTTGTTCATGGTGGCCATCAACTAGAATGACAAGGAGAGGGGAAAAGAGAGAGAGAGAGAGAGAGAGAGAGAGAGAGAGAGAGAGAGAGAGAGAGAGAGAGAGAGAGAAATGCCTCCTTCATGAGCTAACTTTTTTTCCTTTGGCCTCACCTCCTACAGATCCTACCACCCTCCCAGGAGTGCCACAGGCTAGAGACCAAGCCTTTAACAAACCATATATGCTACTCCTGGAAACAAGTTTCTGGAAGAGGTTACACCCTTCACCTAGAAGAACAGAAACAGAAAAGGTGTCCTAGGAGAAGCAGCATCAGCCCGTCCCCTTGAAGTGACTGGAAAGAGTCAGTGAATTCTTACAGATACCTTTGGCCTTCAATAACCACTTAAATGTCAGCAGAAAGTAGATCCTGTTGGCCAACGTATTAAACCCCCAAACTTCAGCTTTTTGAAAGGAAAAGTCAGAATCACTTTTATGATTCTTTTTGTGATGTGGTGTGTTGGTGTGTTTGTGTGTGCATGTGTGTAAGCTGTGGACAATCTCAGATGCCCTTCCTCAGGAAGCTGTCCATCTTTTTTGAGACAAGAGTTCTCATTGACTTAGAAATCATCCAGTAGGCACGAGATTTGCCTTTTTCAATCTCTGTGCTGAGGTTACAAGTGAACAACCATCCTTGGCTTTTTCGTGTGTGTTGGGGATTGAAGGCAGGTCCAAATGGTCTCTCAGCAAGCGCTAAGTGTCCAAGTAGTCATTCCAGCAGTGATCATCCAAAAACTGCCACAATATATTTCTGGATATAAAAAAAAAATCCTAGGGAATAAATTGATATTAATCAGTTTATTTTAGTTTAAATATGCAATGCTCCAGATGGCTTCATGAGTTTGAAGGCACGGTCCTGAGGTGGAATTGTAAGACCTTTTGGAGGTGGAGCATAACCAGGGTTTCCAGGGCTCTAGAGGTGAGCCTCGTTGTATAGCCAGGCTCTGGTGCTAGCCCAAGCTAATTCGATGAGATCTGGGGAGCCCCAGCATCACATTGCTGTCACCATGAACTCCACCTTAGCTTCAGCCCCAGCAAGGGATTGTGCTCTCTTAAACCATGAGCCAAAACAAAACCTCCTCCCTCAAGTTGTATCTGTCAGGAATCTTCTGAGTAACACGACTCTACTATTTGTCTACCTGACATTGCATTAGGAAATGAAACATCATGGAGATAATGAAAGTTGCCTTTTAATCCTCTTTCATAGAGGTAACTACTGGGCCCAAGTGCCTGTTTATTTTATCTATGCCTATCTTTTTGATTTTTCCTATTTGTGCAAGGTCAACACGTACACAACACAAACTTCCTCCCATGGTGCCAGACCTTAGTGATCTTATCAACAGCTTGCTTTTTCCATGGGGATATTCAAGTGTCAGTAATTATGACCTCCTCATTTACTCTACAGGACAAGTCCCTTCGCTCCTGCATGGATGTCCCAGACTTGCAGTGACTTGGAGCATTTCTCTGATGGCCTCCTAGCTCTTACTTGCTCACAGAAGTGAGACTCAGCTTTTGGCAGTACTTCACAAACTGCCTGATCCTGAGACCCCAGAAACATTGTTGAAAACACAGACCTCTGGGCTCACCTTGCATCAGATTTCACCAGAAGCATATCTGTTGAACAGTCTACACAGGGAGACTTCGGATATCCCAGAACACACTTGTTATTAATGATTAGGTCATCTATGTCTTACTCTTGACAAGTCACGTGTAGGCTCTGTCACTGCCTCTCCCTCATCTCCACAGACATGTAAAGATATAAAAGTCATCGCAACTCAAAAGTTACACCAGAGAAGCCTAATGAAGACCCAGCCTTTGGCCAGGTACTCTGGCCCTGTGCTTGGCATCCCTGCATTTGTATTATTTGTGTCTATAACATCACTATCAGTGCCAGCTGTTCTGAGTGAGGTGGCAATAGGCACATCTGTCACTTTCCTGGTTTTTGTTTGTTTGTTTGTTTGTTTGTTTGTTTTTACCAATCTGAGCCCCCAGCTCCACCACATAGACTGCATGTTGCATCGGTTCATTCCACTGCAAGCATTTCATCTTTGTGCCACAGCATTTCTCCATTGTCACAGGATTTACTGATGTGAGCCTATTGGAGATGCAGCAGGCAACGTAAAGTCATCCGGATAAGATGTGTGCTCACTGTGCAGTAACTATTGTTGATGGAATTGGGGGGGGGGGTTACCCAGATAGGAGCAGCCTGTGGGAGAGTGTCTTGATTATTAATTGAGGTGGGAAGACCTAACTGTTAAGGGGGGCCATCATTCTCTGAATTTGGTCCTGGACCGTGAAGTAATTGGAAAAGTGAGCTGAGTACTGGCATGCCTACTGTCTTAGTCTCTGTTCTATGGCTACAATGAGACACCATGACCAAGGCAACTCTTATGAAAGAAAACATTTGATTGGGGGCTTGCTTACCATCCTAGAGGCTTAATTCATTATCATCATTACTGGGACCATGGAGGCACACATGATGCTAAAGCAATATGTAAGAGCTACTTCCTGGCCCGTAAGCCAAGGTAAAGATTGAGTTTTGAAACCTGAAAGCTCACCTCAGTGACATGTTTCTTTCAACAAGGGCATATATAATCCTTCTAATCCTTTCAAATAGTGCAACTCCCGTATGATTAAGCATTAAAATAGATGAGCCTATGGGGGATTCTTATTCAAATCACCACACATACATTCTTTGCTCTCAGTTCCTCATGATGTGGCCACTGTGATGGACTGTAACCTACAACTGTGAACAACAATAAACTCTTTCTCTCTTAAAGTTCTTTGTGTTGGGGTATTCTGTCACAGTGACAGAAATGAAACAAAAATGGAGCTATAATGGCTGACAATATTTTCAGCTCTCTCAGATAACACAGACTACCACAAGTGTGATAGGCATTCTCCTGGAACTCATCAGCACACCGTAGCTGAATTGTGAGCAACTTACATAAGATGCTCATTAAGACTCACTCTAGCTGTGATTTTCTAGGGAGGGAGAGATGGATGATGGTGGGTGCAATCCCAAATACTAAGAAAATATTATCAAACAACAAGTCTGGAAGGGGCACTGTAACATCAATATTTGTAATGGATGACGTGAGGTGAAGGACTGCTGGGACATGAGGACATCCCAGGCATCACAGCCAAGCTTCCTCCCAACTCAGACCAGTAACGTGGGGCTCTTTTGAACTTAGAAGGGCAATGTTAGAGCAGTGGGTTGGCTGTTTACCTTAGAGACATTGAATCTTTTTCTCAGAATAAACTTGATGGAATGTTAGGAGATACCACACTGATATGTGGTCCTTAGGCACCATTGGCTTTGCTTAGAATCTGCAAAAGCAAAGAGGTGGCTTGATGGCTGCTGTCTAGAGACCAGTAGAAACATAATGCTGAGAAGCATGTGGCATTAAGCACGGAAGGTGGCCAGAAGACTCAACAACATCAGCATCAGTGGTCTCCAAAGTGTACAGATAAAGGAGCATAGCTCAGAACATGTACCTGGAATGTTGCAATTTCTTCACTCATCCTTATCTCTGGAATACATACACAAGTCGCTGTCTTGCACAGAATCTTCCGTGCACAGAATAATGTCTGAACAGGGTCTTTTCCCCTAAACGTTGTAAGCACATGATGCTGTGTACACGTGTGTCACATGCACAGGATGCTCTGTGTACGAAATGGTACACATATGGGGCTCATAGGTACATGATGCTATGAAACCCCTGGCACCGTGTGATTGGACGTTCCTCTCTGCCTTGTTTACTGTTTTCTTTGTTGTGATAAGGCACCGTGATAAATACAATTTATAGAAGAAAGTATTTCATTTGGGTGCTCATGGTTCCAGAGAGTTAGAGTCCGTGGTCATCATGGCGAGGAACATGGCAGTAGACAAGTAGGCATGGTTCTGGAGCAGTAACTGAGAACTTATATTTGATCCATAAACAGGAGGCAGAAAGAGAGAGAGAGAGAGAGAGAGAGAGAGAGAGAGAGAGAGAGAGAGAAAGAGAAACTAACTAACTAACTTAGAATAGCTTGGGTTTTTGAAACTCAGCACCCACTTCAATGACAAACCCCCTCCTACGAGACCACACTTCCTAATACTTTCCAAACAGTTCAACTAACTGGGGCCCAAACATTCAACTACATGAGCCTTTGGGGGCCACTGTCATTCAAACCACCACACTCTCATTTCTCATGTCTGCTTATGAGCAAAGAGGCTCCAAATAGATGAAGCTGTTCCCAGGTGACCCCATGCCACCTTAGTGTGCACACCACTGAGGCCTGGGTAGGTCATATGGACTCCTCTCTGCCTCTCTCACTCCCATGGCATGCTGGCCTGCTCAGCCAATGCTTAGGATCAGGTCTATCATTCATAAAGCTGAGGAATACCCACACTGCCTGTCCCTGCTCATCCATCTGAGGAGATTAGAGAGTAGATGGGAAAGCCCTTCTTTCTTTCTGTCTCTAAGCAGCTGTCTGTCTTCTGTCGTCTTTGTCTAAGCAGTAGCAGCCCAGAAGGGCAATGGATTTATTGATGGGGATCCTAAGGCTGCTATGGTGTGTGTTCTCTCTGTCTGAAACTGAGTAGCATCTTTTTATTGTCAGACTTGGAGACCAATTTTGTAAACCCGGAGTTAACAAAGAAATGATTGTCTATTATCTGTAAAAAGTACAACTTCAGCATTTAATAAGTGATAATAGGATGACATTTAACTGATTAAAAGTATTTTGACCCCTGCCACTGGCTGTTCACATTGACTCCATGTAGATGAGGCAGAAAATTATCATTTAAAAATGTTTCTGGTGTGACTTTATGGATGGGGAGTTAAACTTCCAGTAGTGTCTAGACAGGGTTTTAGGCCTTCCAGAATTTTATTAGTTTTAAATGTTTTTATCTTTTTTTAAAAATCCATATTTTCTTCTCTCACCCTTACAATGCCTCCCAGTTCTTTCCCACCTCTAACAACCAAGCTTGATTCACCTCTGGAAGAAGGAGGAGAAGGAGAAAGGAGAGAAGGGAGAAGGAGGAGGAGAAGGAAGAGGAAGAAGAGGAGGAAGAAGAGGGAGAGAACAAGAGGAGAGAGAGAGAGAGAGAGAGAGAGAGAGAGAGAGAGAGAGAGAGAGAGAGAGAGGTGGAGTCCAAATTGTGTTGGTTGCCTCCTCCTGAGCATGGGGCCTGCCTTGGAGTGTGGTTGTGTTGAGAGTGATACCCAGTGTCACTTCACTGAAGAAAACTAACTTTTCTTCTCCCAGAAACACCAGTTGTGAATAGCTTCATCATGAGGAGTAGGGCTTCATGTCCACTTCTCTCCTATGCTGGCAGGTTTCTTCTGTGTGCTGTCTCAGTCTCTGTGGCTTCATATGTGTATCAGCCCGTCACATGTGGAAAATGCTAGGTTTTTTGAAGTTATCCACAACCTTGGACCTTTACGGTCTTTTGGCCTATCTTACATCCATCCCTGGGCCTTTAGGGGATATATACATACATATATATGTACATACATACATACATATATGTACATACATACATACATATATATGTACATACATACATACATGTACTACATATATATATGTATGTATGTATATATCCCATATCTTAGTTTCTGCAAGTTGACCAGTTGATGGCTTCTGTGTACATCATCTAATGCAAGAATCAGCTTCTCTCATGAGGGTTGAGCAATGTGTTCATCTAAAGGTCTGATGGGAATCTTTCCAGAAATTCCTGAGGAACCCAGAACTGCTGGCATGTGAAAGTCTCCCACATTCAATCCTAGGATTTGTTTTTTGTTTTTGTTGTTTTTAGATATTGTTTGTATCAGGGATCTCTGAAGAAATAACTAATAGGACACACATAACTGCACATATACATGCAAACATACACTCACACATACATAGATGTACATATGCATATTTTTATATGAGTATGTGCTTGTATCTGTGTAAACATACATATGTTTGTCTGTGTGTATGTATACAGACAGACACAATTTATTATTTTACAAACTTGGCTTATCTGATGGTGAGAGTGGACAAGTTCAAAATCTGGAAACTGGGGCAGAAACTCATATGTCAGCTTTAGGAAAAACAATTCTTTTCTCTGGGAAGTTTCACTTTTCATCCTTACAGCCTTCAACTGACTGAGCAAAGCCAGCTCCATATCAAGGTTAATCTCTTTGCTTTGACCTCTTCCATGCTCAGTGCCTGGCTGTGGTTGGTCGTCAGTAACTCTCATGAACAGAGCCATATAAACTCTCCTCATTTCATCACAAATGCTGATCACCAACCCAACGGGTCATTTCCAGACCTTTCCAGCGATCTGGTAGGTGGTCTAGGCTCAACCTGTAGCATCTTCTGTTTTGTTATTGCTGTTGTCAGTGAACAAACTTCTCTGTGCTCCATTTTCTTCATTTAATATGAGGATGATAATTGTAGCTACCATAGTAAATACTTGTGATTACTAACACGCAACATAGTCTAGATGCTGTCTCTATTTTTCCCTCACATCTTCAGTTCTTTTGTATGGAGCCTCCCCTTCCTCACTTGTGGGAAGTCTGTCCTGATGCAGGTTCTTGCTCCCCAAACATCCCCTAAATTCTGAGGTTGATCAATGTGAATGTTCACGTCATAGAATGGCACGCAAATGACTGATAGGATTGTCTTAGGGGGAGGGGATTTCAGCTACGACAGTCCAGAGCGACTTAGTGAGGGAATTTGAGGCTGCCATAAGGTCCCCCAGCCTGACAGTTGAAACAATGGAAACTTGTAGTCTCATACTTCAAACAGCCAGAGGCTGAGGTCAAGGTGCTCGCTGGGTCAGCTCCTTCTGAAGCGGCACGGTGCTCCCTCAAGTCTGGGTAGCATGTCAATGCTCCTTGACTTAGGCATGGTGCTCCTCCATGTCTGTATTACCACCCACTTCCTTCTTCGTAGGAGAACATCAGTCATGTCAGTTTGGGGCTACTCCTGAGCATCTGCAAAGCCAGGGTTTCCGTACGATGAGTAACTGCCTGACTTCCAGCCAGACTGTGTGGTTTGAATGGGACGTTCCCCTTCGCCTCAGGCATTGGCATACTAGTTGGTGGAATTATTTGGAGAGGCTTAGGATGTTTGGCCTTGTTGGAGGAACTATCACAGACGGTGGGATTAGAGAGTGAAGAGTCTCCTCTATGGCCAGTTTGTTCTCTGCTTCCGGCCTGTGACTCAAGATGCGAGCCCCGGCTTCCTGTTCCTCCCACAATGCCTTTCTCTGCCATCGCAGACTCTAGCCCTCTGGAACTGTAAGCCCGAATGAGCTCCTTCTTCTATAAGCTGTCTTTATGGTGACGTGCAACTTTCCCAACAGAAAAGTAGTTAGCATCCTGTGCTTCTGTGCAGTCGAGCCCCAGGAAATAACACAGGGATTGTGTACTATTGTGTTAACACTAACTGGCCATGAGTTTTGTTTGTTTGTTTGTTTGTTTGTTTTAAGACAGAGTTTAACAGCCTTGGTTGTCCTGGAACTCACTTTGTACATCAGGTTGGCCTCAGACTCAGAGAGATCCACCTGCCTCTGCCTCCCAAGTGTTGTGCCACTCCATCCCTGCAAAGGCATCACATTTTTTTGAGGGTGACAGTGTAGTTTACAATAAACAGTCATTTAGTCAATTTAGTCAGTAGTGATTTGCTAAAGGGGGGGGAGGAGCGGGGTGCCGAAGGAAAATAAGAAATAGAAGTTTCTGGTGATATCCAAACAACGGGATGGCTATACTGTGAACCTTAGAGCACAGAGGAGTCAAGAAATTGAACTGATGATTCCACGACTTGAATGCAAACTGCACCTCATATATTTAACACTAGGTCCACAGTTGGTGAGGCTGTTCTGGAAGCTTGTGAAGCATTTAGGAGGTATGGTCCAGCTGGAGGAAGTGGGTTTCTGGGAAGTACGCCATATGGCTTATAGACCAACCCCAGTTCTGGACTGAGTTCTCTGCTTCAGGATTCAGAGTTGCAAATAAGCCGTCTTACACTCCAGGTATCATGGAGCCGCATGTCCCAGTGCATTCCTTTCTATGATAGATGGTATTCCTCAGGCAAGGAGTCACAATGCATCCCTTCTTCCTTAAACTGAGTCTTGTCAGGTATTTGGTTACAGTGACTGGAGAAGTAAGTAATACAAGGCCAAAGTTACTTCAAAAGAGCATCATTACAGCCTCTGCGCTACGAGACATCGTTTACTGTGTTTAACATTGTTTCCACATCTGCTAGTCCTTCAGGATCATTCGCTGCCTATGAAGTTGTTGCTCTAAACCTATTCAGTGCTGCATACTGCCCCCCCCCCCCAACATCATCATGAACGTCACCTATTTGATATAGATATCTGTTTGTGTAATGTTGCCCTGAAGTACACAGGAAGCTGGTTGTCCCTGTCTCAAGTAGGTTCTGT
Organism: Montemys delectorum; assembly: GCA_019843815.1. NCBI lineage: Eukaryota > Metazoa > Chordata > Mammalia > Rodentia > Muridae > Montemys > Montemys delectorum. The sequence goes on along the minus strand of JADRCD010225539.1, from coordinate 1,612 downwards.
GACTAAGATACAGAGATGAGGAAGATGCAAGGTATAGATAAGCTGCCATTCTGGAATTTGTTCCGTGAGCTCAGCGGAAGGTCATGGTTAGAGGACAGGAAGACCTTTTATGTCTGTGCATCTGTGAGCGAGACTGTATGAGACTCATGACCCAGAAACATCTGTGGTGGTAGAAAAATACAAAATCATCCCTATTGGGAGTTGTCTCATCTCTCCTTGGAGCTGACATTAAATGGTGGATAATTAATCCTTCCGAGGTCTCCTCTGCTTGAAAATCATTTGCCAAGAAGTAGCTGCCTGACTGAAGTCACTCTTGCCATTAGCTGAGGAACAAGCCAGACTACATGGTTCACTGAAGACAAGTGCTGAGTGACATTGGCCAGAACAACTGTTCTATGTCCTTGGTGCCTCTACAGACAGCAGCCTATCCTGTCATCTTCTTCCTGCAGGTGTGACAAAACAGTTTACCTTTCTATAAAGCCATTCACAGGGAACTCTGCAGTGCTAATGGGTTCTGAAAGACTTGGGTTTCCAGTCACTGCTGGGCACAAATATATTTGGTTCCTGGCAGGCCAGAGATGGAGAGCATAGGATGTAGTCTGTGGATCAATCCAGAGCCTTTGTTGCATGCCACTGTCAGCTAAGGATGGACTAGAGGCCAGGCCAGCATTGACTACTTCTCATGCCTAACTTTTTAATCCTGGTGACATTCCTATGAGGTTAGGAAGTAATAGTTACGACTCTGATCCTATACAACTATGGGATCCTTAAGGTCATTAAGAATGTTCCTCTTATGTCCAGATGAAAATGGGAGAGCTTTCATTGGATCCTACATACAGAATATTCCAAAAAAGCTCCAAAAAGTGTTCGCTAGAAAAACAGAACTGAAAAGTATATGTGTGTGTGTGTGTGTGTGTGTGTGTGTGTGTGTGTGTTAGAATGGCTTAAAGGCTGTGGCTCAACTATTCATGAATAGCTGTCTTCCAATAGAAATCCCAAGATACCATTGGTTATTTGGTCTATGAGGTTGGCTGTCTCAGCTGGTCTTCAGTACATGCTAGAATCCCAAAGAAGTAGGCTGTAATATCAGTGAAGGGATTAAATTGCTAGTGAGAATGTGAGCAAGCAACAGAGAGTAAGGGCTTTTCATGTATTTTACAAAGGCTGCCACTGAAGTAATAAGGTGAAAAAACAAAGTCATAGAAACATAGTTCTGGAGATGTAGAAATAAAGTTTCACAGTAAAATAAAAGAGCCATATTCCAGCTCCTATAAGCAGCAGCTTCAGACACTGAGAAGTTGTGTTTCAGAGATAGCCAAGGACATGTTGTAAAAAAACATGTCTGAGAATGTAGAAACAGAGTTTCAAAATAATAAAAACAAAGTTCTGATGGTCAAGATGTTAAGTCAGAATGGCCAGGCTAAGACCAGCCAAAACAAAAATAACTGGTGGTCAAAGTGACTTGAAGGTCCACGGAAACAAGATTAGCAATTCTCGGAATAAACCCCAATCCCTCCCTGTGGTGAATTTCGAAAAAGACCACAAACTGTCATCCTGACCTTGCTGACAACAATCCCCCCTACCACCTAGTTACTCAGCCCCTTCCCAGGGA
>JADRCD010225537.1:26010-58620 GCA_019843815.1 Montemys delectorum | reverse complement strand
ACCAAAAAAAAAAGGGGGGGGGGGGTAGAAATCTAAACAAAGAATTCTTTGGTTTTTTTGGGTTTTTTTTTTTGGGGGGGGGTGGCGTTTTGAGATAGGGTTTTTCTGTGTAGCTCTGGCTGTCCTGGAACTGGACCAGACTGGCCTCAAAATCAGAAATCCTCCTGCCTCTGCCTCCCAAGTGATGGGATTAAAGGTGTGTGCCATCACTGCCCAGACAAAGAAATCTTAAAAGAGGAAATTCAAATGGCTGAGAAACACTTATATAACGTCCTTAGCCATCAAGGAAATATAACTAAAATCTTTGAAACTCCATCTTAGACCTGTCAGAATGACTAAGATTAATAAAACAAGTGACAGTTCACGCTGGTGAGGATGTGGAATAAGGGAAAAAGTCACGCATTGCTAGCCTTAGACACATATAAAAACCTTCTCTTAACAAAGAAATTATGTGTTGTGTGAAACAGAGAAATGCCCACATAAAACATTTTAACACATCTTACACAATCAGTAACTAAGCTTACTGAAAAAGGACACTTATAAAACAATGCTTTAATTTAAAAATGTTAAATTATGTCTCTGTATGTGATGTTCTATGAACGTGTGAACATTTGTGCAGTGCCTGAGGAGGGAACTAAGTCCCCAGGAGCTGGGGTCAGGTTGATAGCCTGGAGGTGCTGGGAACCAACCTCTCAAAGAGTAGTGCAGGCTCTAACTCCTGAGCTGTCACTCCAGCCACAGGGCTCATTATTTTAGATTAGTAATTTTGATTCAATGAACTCAGAATTCACTGAACAAGTGGGACTTCAATATTATTAAGCCTAATTAAGCCTAATATTGTTAAGCTATTTCAAATAATACCAATAGTAACAACAACCACAGTAACACTAGCAGCAGAGTTATTTCTGAACATTTATATTAACTTGCTTACTTAGCATAGCTCCATCAAGCAAATAATGCTTACTCTTACTATTTTATGTATATTTATTTACTTCTGCATAGCTGGGATCACAGGCATACAATGCTGTGCACATAGAACTCCGTAATTATTAATATCCTACTGCACAGATACATAAACATGCTCAAATAACACGATTAAGTAAAAATTTAACAAACTGAGGCCAGAAAGGCCAGTTTCTGTCTGTTTCTTGTCACTACTCCACACAGGTACAAGTATCAGAACCCATGACATTTGGCCAAAAGATACTTCAGCTAAACATTGAGAACAAAAACATATATATATATATATATATATATGGAAATAAAAATAAGTGCAAAATATTTTTTCAGACAAGGAAGTAAGAGTGAAAAATTTTAAAAACATCTTTACAAGTCAAATGATAATAAATAGCACCTAAGAGGTAAAGATTGTCAAAAGGGGCGGGGGCGGGGCGGGAGAAAAGATACTTTTAAGCGAGATCTAAGTGTGTAACACAGTATAAAGTATAACATGTAATACTTCTACCTCAGCCTATAAGAACTAGGATTATATGGGTAGTTAAAAGAATCTAAAAGTTTCAAAAGATCTGAGAACTTGTAAATGTACCTGTCCAGTTATCTTCTAAGCTTTCATATTCTTTACTAATCAACTGATCTGCTAGTGGTGGATGAAATACGCTCTACTACATATTCTGGAAGCCAAGCAGGAGAGTAACATTTAGGTATTTGTATTTGACTAATTCCCTAAATTTCAGAATAGTGCCCATGAAGATATGAATGTCAAAAACTGATGACAAGCTCCTGCCCCCTTGGTCCTAGCTAGTGGCATTGCTTGGGGAGATGGGCATGGCAGGGAGAGGTGGATTACTAGGACAGACCTTTAAGGTATTGTCTGATAGTGCCCAACCACAAGCTAAATGACATGGCCAGCCTACTCCTACTTTCACAAGAACTGGTACCACTGTTGTGCTGCTTCTGCTCCAGTCTGTGAACCAAAATAAACCTCTCAACATCCTGAAGTTGCTCATCTGTTTTGTTAAGGCAATGAACAAACCACGCAATGCCACATTAATGGTCCGCAGTTCAATGTGATACTGCTAAATCTGAAGGTATTTCATTCAACTTCAACACATAATAAACTGTCTTCTTCTTAGTATAAAGCATCAAAATGCTTTCATTCATTTTTAATTCTTTTTCAACCCTATGCCTCACCTTTCTTTTCTGTCATCCATTTTTCCAGTTCTTGAGCCCTTTTCGTGGTCTGTAGCCATAATTGGCTTATTTATGACAATTCCTTTTCAGCTTCATCCAATTTTCATCTTTCAACCTTTGCTGACACACCTGTCCATTTGGCTGTCTCCTTGTTTTCTTCAATCAAACTGATTAAATTTTTTTGTCCGTATTCTCATTTTAGTGGGATTTCCAAGGGAGTTCAGTTTACAATACTTAATTATAATCCCTTCTATCTTTTTATCTATAAAAACAAGAACGATGTAGGACCTATTGGTACAAAGAGAAGTAGACGAAAAAAAATGACTGATAACCGATCTTCCTGTGAAACAGTTTGATAAGGGATGAACAGAAGAATATGAAGAAAACTAAGAGTTCAAAGATAAAGGATGAAATGAATAATGGGAAAGGGCATTAAATCAACTCTATTTGTGTTTCCTCTAATCTTTGAAAAGCAATTATCAAATCTGAACGGGGTGGTGTTTGCTCATTTGTAAGGCTGAAATAGGGAGAGTATAAGTTAAAACTGAGTCCTAGGGTATCTTAGACTGTATTGAGACACCGTCTTTTAAAAAAAAGGGAACAAGTAAATATGACAAGCTGGGGCTTAAGAATGTACAATGTACTTGCTCAGTGGTAGAGCAAGTCCCTAGCAGGTTCAAAACTATGGGCTGTTATTGCTCAGTATAAAACAAACCAACAAAACAAAATAAAACCCCAAAGAAATTGTATCAAAAACATTTTTAAAAACATCAAGATAATGTCAGAAAGAAAGAAAGAAAGGAAGGAAGGAAGGAAGGAAGGAAGGAAGGAAGGAAGGAAGGAAGGAAGGAAGAAAGAAAGAAAGAAAGAAAGAAAGAAAGAAAGAAAGAAAGAAAGAAAGAGAAAAAGAAATTAAGTCTAGCCAGTGGTGCACACCTTTATCCCCAGCACTTTGGGAGATAAAGACCAGTGGATCTCTATGAGTTCAAGGCCAGCCTCATCTATAGAACGAATCCCAGAACAGCCAGGGCTTTATAGTGAGACCTTGTTTTAAAACAAAACAAAAGAAAACAAATCATGTCTGATTTTTTAAAATAAAATTAAAGTTATACAATTACTCGGGTCAGTTGGCTAATGATTTCAAATATACTGTGAACACACTGTTGCACTGAAAAAAGAAGTCCTTGTAAACTAACTTACTTGTGTGGAGTCTGTCAGACCTCTGGAAAGACTTCTTCCCCAAGCCTAGCAGAGAACTTTCCACTTTCACTGAGGAAGAAAAGCTGGAATTTGAGTTCTGGGGACTGCTTGACTGTCCGTCAGATTGTTTTCCTTCCCACAGGGCTAGGGGGAAAAATACGTGAAGACTGGTGACAGAGGTGCATACACAAAAGCCCATCAAGGGTAAGCAAGACAAGTGGCTGCCAACCCACCAACCTGAGTTCATCTGTGGGCCTCAATGATAGAAGAGAACTAACTCCACAAGTCAGCCTCAGACTTCCACATACATTTGCTCCCAGAACCTGATAAATCTACACAAACTATTATTCTATGGTAATTATAGGAGTTATAATTGGAAAAATGTAGGCCTCTTCAATGATCTGTAAAATAAAATCCCTTACATCTTTCTTACATTATTTACAATTGTAAATGTCTGCTCTAGCAAAACTGAAAAGTTCCGAAAGACTCAGACCTTTGATTTTTTTATGACAGTCCATAGAATGTTTAATTAAATTATATAAAGCAAAACAAAATCTGTGTGTGGCAAAACAACTAATAACAAAACAAGCAACAATAAATACCCAAAGCCCATGAAACATGTCCAATGGAAAATTAAGTGTATGTATTTTAAAAAACCTATACAATTTTGCACATTTTAGTTTTAAGTTTATTTTGACTTGATATATATGAATGTTTTCCTGCATGTATCTTATTGCCTCACCTGTATGTGCAGTGTCCTCAGACACCAGAGGATGGAATCAGATCCCCCTGCATTAGAGTTAAAAGTGCTTGTGAGCCACCATGTAGATGGTGGGCACTAATACCAAGCCCTCTGCAAGAACAGTACACATTCTTTTTTTTTTTTTTTTTTTTTTTTTTTTTGCAGTACACATTCTTAATGGCTGAACCATTTCTCCAGCTCCAGCTCCATACTTAAAACAGGGCACCAGTAGGGAGTTCACTTTAGAGCTGTACAAATCACTAAGTCCAAAAAGTTCTTATTAAATAAGGACCTAAGTTTGATCCTCAGAAACCACATAAAGAACCATATTACAGCACACTTGTAATTCCAGTACTGGGAAGAGGAGACAGGAGAATTCCTGAGGTTAGTTGGTCAGCCAGTTAAACTAAACCACAAGCTCCAGGCCAAGGAAAAACCCTGTACAAAACAAATAAAGTTGAATGGTACAGGGGAAGGACATCTGAGGCCATCCTCTGACTTCAACCTGCATGACCTCTACCAACATCTACATACACCTGCCTACATGTACACACAGAGACAAAGAATTTGCTTTGACTTTGGAAAGAAAAGGTGTGTGTGTAATGAATTTAGGCTTCCAAATGTAATCAGAGGTTTCTCATTAATTTCCAATAATGAATTACCCAAATTTCACTGCTATATTTTGAATTAAGTACATGGTAATTTTATATAAAAGTATTTTCTATTTATACTAGGATTTTATATCAGTTCTGTGGCAGCAGAAAGATTATGCTAATAAATATAGCAATTTTAAAAATGAACAATTCAGTATAAAAATTTACAGTATCAAAAGTACAAATATGCTGGGGGGAAAATCCATTGGACAGGGTGAATGCTCAGTCTGCCTACCAGGTTTGGCAGACACAGAGTCACTGGCTGCCTTGACAGTCTTGAGGGAGAGGTGTTGATTGGAGATGGACATGCTTGGCCTGCATTGCTGCTGCTGCTGCTGCTGCTGCTTCTTCTGTTGTTGCTGCTTCAGGGCCTATAAAGAAAAAACTGACAGTAGAACCAAGCAAACTGCATGATTTAAATGGTGAGAACCTACTCTGAAATCTACTCAATGCAAACAGAAGCTTAAATTAAACAAAACGGGCAAGGCCTAACTGAACTTTATAGAGTTTAGGTACTCTGAGGAGAGGCCAAGATTATTCCTTTATATATAAATACAAAGAAAAATCATTAGAATTTGTTTCCAAACTTAAAAACTTAGGGGGAAAAAAAGGTAAGGAATTTACCTTTACAATCTTCTAATAAAGCACATGTACTTTTATCATATCTGAAAAAAGAATTAGAAGCCACGCACCAATAACAGCTTAATCTGACTGATTGTACGGAAAGAGGCAAATATTTGTATTAAATTACCTTGGGTAAGAGCAATGAGATGTCAAAATCTCAGTAACTTATCTTCTGGTTATTTTACATTATTTTTATTTCTACAAGGTTCTTAAGAGAGTTAACTTGATATTATTTAGAATAAATATTTAAAAAGAAAGAAGACCTGTGAGATGGCTCAGTGGATAAAGGCATCCCTCTTCAAACCTAGATCCCAGAGTTTGGGCCCTAGGACTCACACACTGGAAAAGCAATGACTCACAAAACTCGTTCTCTGACCTCCAGGTGCATGCAGAGATACATACATATACAGATATACATGCACACACAAATAGAACCCAAAAGTTCAACAACAAAAAAATTCTCTTCTTCAAATCTAAGAAATTTATGGTTGTGATTAACTTATCAAATCTTCAGGATATAAAGTGTAAATACATGAACATACACCCACCTTTATGTTCCTATAGACATTAAAGCATGTATACATACACATGCCGCATAAACAGCCATACCTACATGTACATGCACATACAATTAAGGGCTCAGCAGTTAAAAAGAATTGCTGCTCTTTCAGAGAACAAAGGTTTAACTCCCAGAACTCCCATGATAGCTCACAACTGTGTGTGATCATCATGTCTGTAAATAACTCTTAAAATAACTTAGTTTAAATACTTTAAAACTCACATGATTTAAAATGTTTATGAGTTCTGGGCCAGGCGTGGTGGTACACATCTTTCAGCATAATTTTTAGGAGGTAGAAGCAGGAGGATGTGAGTTTGAAGCTACACATTAAAACCCAGTCTCAAAATATTAAAATTATGGGCTCTAACTATAAATAAAAAACAAGAAATAAATTTTAAAAATGTAATTCAAACTCAAAGGTAAATTCTTTCTTGACTATCACTTCTTAAGTTTTGGTATACAATCCTCAAGAATAATTATGGGCAATTATCTTTATTAAGCATCTTTATTCTTTCTCATACATATTACTATACATTTTGTAAGTAGCACTATTATCTAAGTAAAACTTATTTAAAAGTACGCATGGGAGCATGTGTGTGGATGTCAGAGGTTAGCTTATTGGAGACATTGTTCTCCTTTTTATCACATGACTCCCCAAGACAGAACTCAGGTTACTGGGCTTGGCAGTACAGACACCTCTATCCAGTCATCTCATTGAGCCTTAGAATTTAAACTTTTTTTTTTTTTTTTTTTTTTTTTTTGGTGTTTCGAGACAGGGTTTCTCTGTGTAGCCTTGGCTGTCCTGGAACTCAACTCTGTAGACCAGGCTGGCCTCGAACTCAGAAATCCGCCTGCCTCTGCCTCCCAAGTGCTGGGATTAAAGGCGTGCGTCACCACTGCCCAGCTTAAAAATATTTTTATTGTGAATGTTCATTAAATACAGATGTTACACAAGGACACTAATACAAGTATGCACTGTGGGTAAAATATATCTCAGTCCACATAGTGCCTGCTAGTTCCTTGGACAGTTATACAACCTTGTTTTTATGTCTATATAAAGCCTAGAAACCAAAAATGAGAAAAAAAATAGTATTTGCTTTTCATAACTAACTTAATCCATTTTATTTAACTTAATCTTATTTTATTCAGATACATTCAGTTTTCTGTAAATAGTTTGACTTGATTCTTTATATTATACAAAAGATATATAACAATTATGCTGTATTTAGACTTTGTATATTCAGTCCTCTTGCAGTTGGTTGCCTTGATTATTCCATAACTTAGTCGTTGTGAGTGCTATAGCAATAAATACTGGAGTGCAGGTATTCCTGTGATACATTAACCCTGGAGCTCTTGGGCTAAAGCCTGAAAGGTTTGTGATGATTAATATTGTCAAATCGACAGGATCTAGAACCCTCTAGGAGGTAAAGCTCAGGAAAGGCTGTGAGAATTTCAAGATTGGGTTCACTAATGTGAGAAGACCAACCACCAACATGGGTGGTAGAAACTATGTCATGTCCTTGACATCTAGTCAGTATCATATCCTCAGGATAGATTTGTAAAATGTCAACCAAAATCAATGCCTTGTTTCTGACAGCACTGTTTTTCCCTTTTCCCTGAGACAGGATCTCTTTGTGTGTAACCCTAGCTATCCTGGAATTCCCACTGTAGACCAGGCTTTGCGGGTGTTCTTGAATACAGCCTGTAATTATTTCACTGTGAATGTTTGCAATGTATGTTCATCAGGAAGTCTGGTCTATAACAATGCCCCACACACATCCTTCTGTGTGTGTGCATGTGTGTGGTTTTTCTGTGTCTGTTTTTAATATTAAAGTACTGAAGGATTACTTACATGCATATTGTTCTTCCCTGAAGCTTCCTAATACTATTTCTAATAATACTGACTTATTTCATCCAGCCCACTGTTTATGTTCTCTTGGTATTCAACTAAGACTCTGTGTCCTGTTTTATTTCTCTAACATTTTATTTTACTTTCAAAAGTTATTTTTATATGTATATGTGTTCATATGAATATACCCCATATTTGTACAGGTACCAATTGGAGGTGAGAAGTCATCAGGTCTCCCAGAATTGAAGCTACACACAGTTTCAAGCTTCAGGACATGGTTGCTAGGAACCAAAGGGTCCTCTGTAAGAGCAACAAGTGCTCGGACCTGCCCAACCATCTCCCCAGCCCCAAGACATAGGATTAAAGGCTTTGGGACCCCATTTTGTGAACCACTTTCTGTGTTTGAGTTTTTACATATGTGTGTGTGTGTGTGTGTGTGTTTGAGTGTATATGTATGTGTACATATACATGTGTGTGTAATTTTTTGTGTGTGTGGAATACAAAGGTTGATAACAATGCCTTCTCTAGTAAATTCTTAATCTTTTTTTTAGGTAGGTTCTCTCACTAAACCTTGAGCTCACTGATTCATTTAGACTAGGTAGCCTACAAGTCATAGGGATGTCACAGCCAATCCATGATTATGGGTATAAAACATTATGTATGACTTTTTATATGGGTGCTGAGATCCAAACTTGGACCTTCATGCTTGTACGTGGAGTGCCTGTCCTACTGGGACAACCGTGCAGCTTCTGTCAGGGGTCCTTCTTTTAAAAGACTTTATTTACTCACTTATGTTTATGTGTGTGTGTTTTGCCTACATGTCTGTGTACAATGTACATGCAGTGCCCAAGGAGGCCAGTAGAGGGCATTGAGTTCCCTGGACTGGAGTTACAGTTGTGAGATTCTATATGGGTGCTGGAAATCAAACCAGGACCCTCTGGAAAATCAGCCACTGTTCTTAACCCTGAGCCATCTCTCTATACCATAAAAGATTTTAAGACTTAATTTCAAGTGTGTCTGTGTCTAAGTATATGTTAAGTGTACCTCATGTGCCCAAGGTGTCTGTAGAGACAAAAAGGTATCAGACCTCTAGACTTGTAGCTAAATTGTGAGTGATCTGAGGGAGGTACTGGAATTCAAACCCAGGTCTTCTCTAAGAAGAAAAGGCATTCTTATAGCCCAATATGGGTCCTGTGCACTGAAACTGGGTCTTCTGCGTGAGAAGCATCTTTTTGGTGATGTCATCATATCTAACCTACAGAGTACAAAGTTCTGTAGCACAATCCTTTATAATTGTCCATCTTGTAAATAGGAATGTTTATATAATTGTCTAATTGATTTATCACAGGCATATGAATAATATACACAAAATATACAAATAATATATGATAAAGTTTATATTAAGTTAGGCTGTTTGCCACTTCTTACTATTAACTAACTTTTATGCAAATATTTTTCAGTATTTTTTTAACTTAAGTCCTAAAATGTTTAATTCCATGTGCATGGTGCATGTGCATTTAAAATTTAATAGATAATGTAAAATTTCTTTCTAACAAAGTTATAGTGGCTGTGGATATAGCTCAGTGGCAGACAACTTACCTACCATGCATGAGGCCCTATGTTAATCATCTGCACTTAATGATTAAGTGTTTTTTATTATACTGCATCAGTACGAGTTGCCAACTTCACCCTACTTGGCAATTTTTGATATGAAAATGCTAAATATAAGAATAAAAAACAATGTCAATATTATCCTAATTACTTGTCAAGTTTTTTATTTTAATTTTTTTAATTTTATGTGCACTGGTGTTTTGCCAATTTGTCTTTTTGAGGGTGTTGGATCCTCTGGAGTTACAGACAGTTGTCAGCTGCCGTGTGGGTGCTGGGAATTGAACATAGGTCCTCTGTAAGGGTAGCCAGTATTCATAACCACTGAGCCATCCCCCTAGTCCTATTTGTCAGTTTGTATTTATTAATCATTTGCTTCTTCTTGGAGAGGGTTGCTAGGCAGTGTCTTGCTATATAACCCAGGCTGCCTTGAAATTAGGATCTCCTTGCCTTAGCCTCCTAGTTACTCAGATATGTTACCATGCAGCAAGACAAAGCATTGAGAGGAAGGGAGGGAGGGAGAATGGGCAAAAGGGAGAAAGGGATATCGGGAAGGAGGAAAATCCAAAGACAGTTCTTTGAAAATGCCAATAAAACAGAAAATCCAACTGGCAATTAGTACAGGAAACAAATATACGAACACAAAAAAAAGACAAGTAAGGAAACAGTATATAACTTTACAGCAGCTTTTACAACAAACAAGGAACATTTTACTTCTTTTAAACATTTTTTATTGTGTATATTATGAAGCAGGGGAGGCATGTGTGTGGATGTCAGGAACAACTCCAGGGAACCAGTTTCTCTTCCTACCAGGGAAGTCCCAGGAGTGAATGCAAGTTTTCAGGCTTGAGGGTAAGCCCCTTTACCTGCTGAGAAATCCTACTGGCCCAGAAATGGACAAATATTCTAGAAAAAATACCCAAAGCTGGTTCAAAAATAGAAAAATCAATATAACAAAGAAAAATATAATGAAAGGAAAATGATTTTTTAAAGTATTATTTACTCAACCTTATTCTAGACTTTCTCACCAAGTCTAGAATAAAATAAACAATGTTAATGTTGTGGTGGTAGAAATTTCCTCATTTCAAAACTGCACAAGAAAACTATTACAAGATCTAAACAAAAATAATACAGACTGGGAACCACTGTTTAGGCCAGGGTGGCTTCAAACTCTCCTCTAACCATCTTGGCCTCCAAGGTGACCGGATTACCCATATATGCTACAATTTTACAAAAAGAAAGGAAGAGAGGGAGGGAAGGAAAGAGAGAGGGAGGGAGGAAAGAAGGAAGGAAGGAAGGAAGGAAGGAAGGAAGGAAGGAAGGAAGGAAGGAAGGAAGGAAAGGAAATTGCTTTACAATATATGTAAAGAATGAGCATATAGGGGCTATTCCTTACTTACAATTAGTGCAATATTGGAAAATGTAGCAATGTGATTCTATGTATTAGATTAACAGTATTAAAAAAACCTTCCTGATTATTACAATAAATTCCAAAGAAAACAAACCTGAGGATTGGAAAAATGGCTCAGTGTGAGAAGCATTGGGTTTCATCCCCAACACCCCAAAACAACAACTAGACAAATAAAAAAACACCCTGAAAACTTAAAACATCTATTCATGTTCAGCACATACGTAGACAACTAAGCAAACTACAAAAAAGTCTGGGTCTTCAAAATCATGTTAAAAAGAATTACCAAACCTTACAATGGGTGTTACACAAAGAGTCCACAAATTATTAGTGGCAAATTTGTAGAATGCTGACATTTACTCTGCAAAGACACAAATCTAGCCCAGCGGTGGTGGCGCATGCCTTTAATCCCAGCACTTGGGAGGCAAAGGCAGAGGCAGGCAGATTTCTGAGTTTGGGGCCAGCCTGGTCTACAGAGTGAGTTCCAGGACAGCCAGAGCTACACAGAGAAACCCTGTCTCAGAAAACAAAACAAACAAACAAAACAAACAAAACAAAACAACAGAAGAATTGATACAGTGTTTTCTTGAAACACGGTCTTAGTACATGATTATCCATTATACAACAAGAAAATGCGTGAAACACCATGAGGCTCTCAATTTATTTTAATTGGAAAGATTATTCTGATAAATGCAGACTCTATTCTTACCTGCTTTAATGCCTTTTTGCTGTGCTTCTGTGATGGAGAAATGACTTTACTTGCTGGAATGGTGGGGGATGGACAGCCTGACTGGGGAGAAGATGGCTGTGACAGTCTAGATGACACTAGAGAAAAATTGACAAGGAAAAACTGTGTTAACAGAGTTGATATCAAGCACCACTCCTTCCCCAGATCATATGCTGCTACCTGTTAAGAACTGTGAGCAAACACTTTAGGGAGGGTCTTCTTTCTGAAGTAGTACTGCAAACAGTCTCCCTTTTCAGCTCTAGTGTGGGATGATAGGATGGCGTGTATTAGTATATATTACTTCTCGTTGTTTCAAATATCAGAAGTGATTTAAAAAGCAGGAAGTCATGCATAAATCATGTTATCAAGTTAGAATTTAGAATAAGGTCCTAAGGTTCCAAGTAGTCTCCCTTTTCAGTTCTAGTATGGGATAATAGGATGGGGAAGGAGCGTGTATTAGTATATATTATTTCTCGTTTCAAATATCAGAAGTGATTAAAAAAAGCAGGAAGTCACATATAAATCATGTTATCAAGTTAGAACTTAGAATAAGGTCCTCAGGTTCCAAGTAGTATCTATGTTCCCAAGGTAAAGGGGATTTTTTTAAGATTTCTCTGCTGGAAACCACTACCTTCTACTTCATCATTATCTGTTCTGCATAGCCTGATTTAACTACACTGAAGTCATAGCATTCCTATTTTGTTCTACAAAGTTTAACACTATGTGAATACATTTTTACTATACATGTATGGGTTTTCTATATATGTCTGTGTACTATTTGCAATGCCTAGTGCCTAAATTTAGAGGCCAGAAGAGGGTATAACCCCGGAATGAGGTTAGACAGTTGTAAGGTACCATGGGGTTACTAGGAATCAAACCTGGGTCCTTTGTAAAAGCAGGCTGTACTCCATTGAGACATCTTGCCAGCCTAACTTTTTTTTTTTGGTGGGAGGGGGCGGGGGGAGTGTGTGTTTGTGTGAGCATATCTGAGGCCCATGCCCACAGAAGCTAAAAGACATCATCATATCCTTTGGAGCAAGAATCACAGGCGTTGCAAATTGCCCAATGTGGGTGCTAGGAACCAAAATCCTATCTTCTAACAACAGAATGAATATGTTTTATTATGTTAGTTAAGGAGAAAGATAAAAACTGTTGGTTCAGACATCTCATGCAGGAGCAAGGGGTACAAGTTTGAGAGAGGAGCATCCTACTGATGACTCCTAAAGAACTGTCTAATGTCTTCTTTTTAAATAGCTGACCTGAAAGCATTCATAGCAAAAGATACTAATTAAAATCATATGAAATATGTGCTGGTAAGGTATCCATTTGACACAAAAATAAGAGGGAATATACATAATGAAATGTGAACCTGGAGTACAACATACCACTTAACTGTCCTGATACTGAGACAATTTAACTTTCGGTCTGTATCCTCATCTTCATAAACGTCATAGTTATGTACAAGGAGAAGAACTGATACAAAATCAGCTTGATGCTAAAACAAAGGGAAAAACCCACATACACACAAAAAATACTGAGCTAAATACTGAGAGATGGAAGAAAGGTTGCTGTTCTTAAAGAGAATTCAGATTTGTTTCCCAGTCCCCATATAAGGTGGTTCACAATTGTCTATATATAATTCCAGTTCCAGGCCATCTCTTTTTTGGTCTCTGTGGTATACATAAACAAATGCACACATACACATACAATACAACTTAAGAAAAATGAGCTAGGTAAATCTACAGATGATTGAGCAGCAAAAATAAAATATAACCTCAATGTAGTATTAGATGCTGACAAACTATAAAATAAGAGGTCAAAGTATTTAAGGTCATTTACTGCTTAGAGGGTATACTTTACTGCATTTAACATATCTGCAAAACTGTGGAACTATCACCACCATCCATTTTCATCATCAGATCCTGAAGAGCACAGCTGATAGCTGGCAACTCTTCTATCCCTCGAACTTGCCTCTAATCCTAGCCAACTACTTATCTACTTCGTCTATATAGCTCTACCGAATCCCTATGTTTGATATGATAGAATAATAAAGAGCATTTTGTGAGTAAATTTTTTTCAACTAGTACAATCTTTTGAAGATTCATCTACGTTATGACATAGGAATAGTTATTTTTGTTGTTGAATAATTATCTATTGTATGTCCATGTCACATTTTGTTTATGTTTACCAACTGGTGAATTATCCACATTTTATCAATTAAGAACAAAGTTGTGGGAGCTTGAGAGATGGCTCAATGGTGAAGAGTATTGCCTGTTCTTCAAGAGGATCCACGTTCAACTCAAAGTACCTACACAAAAGTTCACAATTGTCTGGTGCTCACTTCAGCAGCACATATACTAAAATTGGAACGATACTCAGAAGATTAGCATGGCCCCTGCGCAAGGATGACACACAAATTTGTGAAGCGTTCCATATTTTTATATACCACTCAAAAAAAAAATTGTCTCTAAGTACAGTTCCAGGAAATCCAAATCCCTTACATACACATGCAAGCAAAACACCAATGGAAATGAAATAAATTCATCATTAAAAAAAAAAAAGGCGGCACTGGTAGCACGCACCTTTAATCCCAGCACCTGGGAGGCAAAGGCAGACGGATTTCTGAGAGATCTCTAAGGCAAAGGAGATGAGTGTGCAATCCTCAGAAAGAACAGAAAAAGAAAAACAAAACAAACAAAAAACAAAGAAGCTGGTTTGTGACATATTTCAGTGAGTGGGAGTCAAATAGCATGGGCTGAGACCATCCCCCTGGACCCCAATCTTGATTTCACACCAGGACCAGCCCCCTCTTCTAACACAAGGCTGGTTTTGTCTGCCAAGCCTGGCAGACACTGAGGGTTTGGGCAAGTGTTCGAGACTTACTTAGCCAGAAAGCAATAATGAAGATTCAGTGGTCATTTGGCCTGGGCAGGACCAGCTAAGGAGAGGGACACTGAATAAACAGAATGGGTGGAAATGGGCAGTTAGTCATCATCCGAGAGATTTTAATGGAGGTCAGGCCAGCAGGAGAGGTCTTGCAGCAGTTCTAGGTCCAAGAACTTCTTACAGAAAGCAGGCTGAGACTCATGCCATGGTGACCGTGGGCGAGTGGCTGGGACCTTGGGGACTCATACAGTCCTGGTTGATGCTCTAGATGCCAGGTCTGATTGCCAGCTCGTATTCTGTCTGATGATGTGCAGATGGGATATGTAGCCAGGTAATATGTAGCCTTTGGATAAGGAGAATGTGAGCCTCGATATAGGTACCAGGGGAAGATGGAGGCTGGATAAACGGTTCTGCTGTATATCAAAGGCCTACGTGTTTACTCAACAGTCACCCAAGCTGGGCATCATAGAACATGCCGGAATGGCAGAAGGATCACGTGAGTTCAAGGAGAGCCTAGTCTATACAGTAAGTTCTAGGTCAATCTCACTACACAGCAACACTGTCTCAAAAACAAAATAAAAGCCGGGCAGCAGTGGTTCATGCCTTTAATCCCAGCATTTGGGAGGTAGAGGCAGGTGGATTTCTGAGTTCAAAGCCAGCCTGGTCTACAGAGTGAGTTCCAGGACAGCCAGGGCTACACAGAGAAACCCTGTCTCGGGAAAAAAAAAAAAAAAAAAAGAACAATATTTTGAAAGCATCCTACTTGTTTATGTATGTATACCTTCATGGTAAGGTTCTCCCTGCCTTTTTTTTCCTTCAACAGTAGCCTAGATCTCACTCTGTTGTCTGTTAATCTCCAGAAAATAGTCCTGGGATTATAGGTGTATACTAACTTGCTTTCTCAAAGGAAAACAAACAAAAAAACAAAACAAAAAATCCCCCACAACAACCCAAAGTATGAAGTGCTGTCAATTAATATGTCTTCATATTTCTTTTCTGTTTATTCTCATGATCATCCTAGTTCCTAATTAGTTTTCCCTTCCTCCATCCTGGGGAATAAACTCAAGGCCTTAAGCATGCCAAAACCAAGTGCTTAACACTCTGTTCTTTCTATTCCTAGCTTTCTATTACAGATCTGCTTTCAAAACACAGATTAACCTTATTATTAAAATCAAGACTACTACATACAGATTAAGGACCTCATTCCTGAAATAGACCAGTAATATAATAAAAAAAAAAAAAACTAAATAGTTGTTTGTTTTATTTCATATTTCTAGAGTATAGTACATTTAAAATTTTAAAGTAATTTCATAAAGCCATAAAGTTAGTATCTCCTATAAGTCAGTCTAAGATCTCTTCTCTGATACTAGTTACCCTGTAGGTAATAGTATGTTTCTGTGTCTCATTTCTGTGAACAGCCGACTACAGGAGGACATCAAGTGTGCTTAAAGCCAGTATTAAAGGTATGGCTATTTTCAATGTTAAGAGTACAGAAGTGGAGAAACCATAGAAGCCAGAGATGAGATATGCATGTTGTTCTCACACAAGCTCTGAGATTACTACTGTAAACCCATCCCTCAATTGTCAAAGGCCTGAGATTCTCTTTTATAATGCAACCAGATAATGACTAATGATAGAAGTTACTTTTAATACAACTAAATTTGTGCTGCAGAGTATATATAAATATTAAACATGAATGCATATACATTAAATCAGCTTCTTCTCTGGTAAATAGCAGTCCAAGAATCCAGTATCTCAAATACAAGAAGAGAAACACAATGAATATGGTAAGGTTGGCTTTTTATCCATTCTAACTTCCTTACATAAAATGAATGGATAATTTTAAAAACAAAGGAAAAGTAACAAGCAATCCCCATAAACTCATGGGAAAATAAATGGCACCAATACCTCCATGAGTAAAATAATGAAAATCTTATTAAAAAGGATTGTGGCAACATAGGAAATGAACTAGAAAGGCATATTTAAAAGACTTCACTGAACTAATACTTTATAACAGAAAATGAACCTTATTTCCTGTTCCCTTTGGCAACTGGGAGATTAATGATGTACTGGAGTTTTGAGAATAGTTTTAACTTATATGACCTGAGGCTAGAAAGAGCAGGCTCAACAATTAAGAATACTTGCTGCTCTTTCAGATGACCTGGGTTTGGTTCTTAGCAACCACAAGGCAGCTTACAACCATTTGCAGCTCCTTACAGGGAATGTAATGCCCTCAGCTGATCTTGGAAGATACACTCACATATATGTAGGCAAAACACTCATACAAAAGATAAATAAAAATCTTTAAACTGTATCACCAATTTAGGTTCTAAGTCACTTTTCACACAATGATCATCTACTGCAATGCGGCCATGTTTTTTGATTATGTCTTAAAGAGTCCCTAAATGAAACAAAAAAATCATGCCTGGATAATTCCCTGCTTTTGGTTATCCTTAAAGTCTCAGTCCTAACGGTGCTACCACCTTTAACACACAAGTGCCCAGCCTTCTTCATCTCAGCCACCACCACCAAGAGCATCTCTTTCAACCTGGGCTAACTCTGTCAAAAGTCTCATTTCTGCAATGCATTTAATCCTCTCATTTCAGTAACTTACCACATACTAAAAAAGTAAAGCAACTCATCTCATGTTTCCCTAGGACAAGATAAGACACTCATGCAGGGTCCTTAATCACAGCACTTGGGAGTATACAGGCAAGAAGAGTTCAAAATCAGCCTGGTCTACATAATGAGTTTCAGGATAGCCAGGAGTACATACAAAGCCTGTCTCCAAGTGGGGAAAACAAAACAAAACAACCAAAACTATCCACGAAGCTGTCTTATGTTATACTATAAGGACATATTTTGGGGGAAAGACAGGCACATCCTTTAGTTATGATAACAAAACAGTAAGAGAGATAATTGATTTTACTAATAATTTTTCTGATATTACTCCACCTTACCTTGACTTGAAATTCCATAAAGCTCTTCTTTGGACATGTTTCCTGTTTGAAAGCTAAGAATCAAAACTACAAACTAGTAATTTCTCTAATTTAGAAATCAATAAGCTAGATTAATATTGGACCGAGTTTCTAAGTTTTAGTCTGTTCCTATTTGACTGAAAGGTTATACATGTATAAAGAGTTTCTATCAATTTCCAACTAAAAGTATCAGTTCTGCTGTCAAAGCTCTTTTTTTGCACATAAAAAGGAAGTGGGTTCTGATAATATCTCAATGTTCTTCCTGTCTTATAACATTTGAAATAGTAATGTCAGATCAAGAGTAAAAGCCTTAAATAAGAAAAATGAACAGCCACAATTAGTGTGCTTTACTAATAAGTAGAACTGTCTTTTTAGTATTTTTGTTTGTTAAAATCTTTTCAGACAATGTCTCAGTATAAAGCCCTAGCAGGCCCGGAACTCACTTTGTAGACCAGACTGACCCTGAACTTGCTGCAATCCTGCTTCTGCTTGCCAAATGCTAGAGTTTCAGACGTGTGCTAACCTGAGTGACACTTAAAACCACCTTTATTTATATGTGCGTAGGAGCATGTCTGTGGACGTCTGGAAAGATGTCAAGAGTCAGCATACTCTTGGCAACAAGTAGGTTCCAAGTGTTCAAACTCAGGTCATGAGGCTTTGCCACAAGTGTACCTGCCCAGCCATATTTAGTCCAGTCCTCTTGCTTTTATTTATTTTTTTCTTCCTTAAGACAGGGTCATATATAGTAGCCCAGGATGGATCCCAACTCAAAGACCTCCTGCCTAGTCAAACTTAAAACTGCCCTATTGAATGATGCAAATATGGCCACAGGCCTGCCACATTAATTTCATGGGAGTATAAAAATTCAGAAACATGTAATACATACCTAATACATACCTGGTATTTTATAGGATACTATATTATGAATGATCTAAAAAATAACAAGTTTAGATCATGAGGGAGACTAAGTTATCCTTTATTACTGGTAGCTCAATATATATCCATCATCTATCCATTTCTTGAGAGTAAGAGTTGCTCAAGAAAACATGAACTGCATGAATACTTCTCACTTCACTTTCCAGCTTTATAGGTTATCTACAATTAGATAATAACTTCAGAGACTATCTCTCCATAATATAAGTCACAGAGAAATAGCTGGAATTGTACTTATTACTACAAATGAATCAAAGGTAGATCAAAAGCAATGTTGCATTTGTTATTACCTAACTTTAATATCCTCTACTATTATGTAAAATGTATTGTAAGGCTATACTGTTCAAATTTACCAATAGAGCTACTAAGAAGAAATTTTAAGACATTTCTACATCATAATGCATTTACTCAAATTTTCGGACATAGTCAAGAAGACATTATTTCTGAAAAAGCACCAAAGGACACTACTCACAAGGCCGCTGTAGCCTATGTAGCATTTTAAAACATAAAACGCACAAACAAAATTATACCTTTACTTCACATGAATGGGTGCATGTACATTGTGTGGTACCTAGTGCCCATAGAGGTCAAAAGGGGCATGGGATTCACTACTGAACTTACAGATAATTATGGGCTGCCATATGGGGGCTGGAAAATGATCTTGGATTCTTTGCAAATGACACAAGTGCTCCTAAATGCTAAGCCATCTCCCCAGCTTCCCCTTGGGTCACTCTCAAAGGTAGAAATGAGCTAGGCATATACATCTCTATGTATGGAGTTCCAGGCCAGCTAGGGTTACACACATTGTGACCTTACCTCAAAAAAACAAAAACAAACAAAACAAACAAACAAACAAAAAGAACAAGAACAAAGCCAGATGTGATTAACATGCTTATTACTCCAGCATTTGGGAGGTAGAAGCAAGAAAGCTAAGAGTTCACAGCCAGCTCCATTGAAATAGTCATTCCAGACTAGCCTGGACTATAAGAAACCCTGTGAGCACTTCATCCCCAAACAAAAATGCTCAAAAATATTCCAGACAGTGACTTTTGTTCAGTTTAATCTAGCCACATTTAACGTTGATCCCTTTATTTATGATGCCACAAAGAAAACATGACTCCTGCTAGTTATTTCTCTTGGCTACAATTTTCAAACTTACCAAAAAAAAAAAAAAGTTTAAGCTGGTAAGAAGTAGGAAAAAGAGAAAGCCCTTTCCTCTTAAAAAAAAAAAAAAAAAAAAAAAAAAAAAAAGATTTATTTATTGATTGATTGATGTATACGAGCACACTGTCACTGTCTTAAGATAAACCAAGAGGGCATCAGATGATTATGAGGTGCCATGTGGTTGCTGGGAATTGAACTTATGACCTCTCATGAACTTATGAACACTCAGTGCTGTTAACTGCTAAACCATTTCTCTAGCCCCCAAGCCATTTTCACTTTATTCTGGTCAAATCAGGTGCTTAAAAAAATCTGGGCATGCCGGGATTTGGGAGGCAGAGGCAGGTGGATTTCTGAGTTCGAGGCCAGCCTGGTCTACAGAGTGAGTTCCAGGACAGCCAGGGCTATACAGAGAAACCCTGTCTCAAAAAAAAAAAACAAAAACAAAAACAAAAAATCTGGGCATAACAAAATATCCCAGGAAGAAGCTACTACTTAATACTATCAGGGACTATTCTCATAAAGTATTCATCAAAGATTTAAAACAGGTTTTGTTTTTACCTCATTTGGGTGTGTCTCCAATGAGCTTGCAAACTTAAAACTAAGACTATATGATGAGTTCTCTTGAACTGTATGTGTATAGTAGCTATACCAGAGAACATGAGTTGAATTAGTTTGATGCTTCCCAACAATGGCACGATCATTACCATGGGGATAAGAAAAAAAAAATTAGACCCATTTTTATAATATGACACATCAACAGTTCTTAATTCAATTAAAATTAATGAGTCTATTACTACAGGAAGAATTTTCTTAAGGTCTAACTAAGACAGTTTACTTATCACTTAAATTTAGAAGATATTCAAACTTGAGAATATATGCCTACTTTACACATGACCATCAATACCTCCATAACGTACTCAGAAGTTAGTCCAAAATTTCTACTGCCACATAAAGCTTATTAAATATGTAAACAGAAGCTAATAAAAAGCTACAGAATAATTAGTTCAAATAAACAACAAAATGTTATCTTTAACAGGAAAATACCTCCCAGGGAAATGGCTTCAATTCTGCCATTATTCCTGAAGTGTCTTGGGTTAGGTATCAAATGAGAGGAAAGACGGGCAGACTGCATCTGCTGTCTGCTAGTAGTAAAGTACGTTCATTTCCTAGTAAGGAAGAGAGAGCTGAGAACAGTTAGGTACTCCAAGTTTAGAAGACAGAAATAGAGAAGAGTTGTAAATAAGTTATGGTAAGCAACTTCCACAAGGGCAATAAGCCGAAAATAAACCAAGGTAAACTTCAGAATGTTGTCCAACACATTTCACAAAGTTAAATAAAATAAAACTTGTATGTTATTTTTTCTTTTTTGAGGTAAGATTTCATTATGTAGCCCTGACTGGCCTTGAATTCCTATCTGTTTGAATCTGCCTCCCAAGTGCTGGGACTAAAGATGTGTACCAAGCCCAGAAAACTGGATCTCACAATTAACTTAAATTGGGAGTGTGAGATGGCTCAGCAGATATGTGACTGCTACATATCCATGGCAATCTGAGTTCAAGCCTCAAACCCACATGAAAGTAGGATTATACAAAGTTGTCCTAAGACCTACACAGGTACACCTTGGCATTGACTCCATGCCAGCCAGGTTCTGTCTGTATGCCCCTACCCCACCGAGACAGACAGACAGACAGACAGACACACACACACACACACACACACACACACACACACACACACACACACAAATACTCTCTCTAAATTTTTTAAAAATTGAAATTAATCAGACTTAAATACAAAACTCAAGATTATAAAGCTTCTAGAGATACAGAAGAAAATATAGGTAGGCCTAGATTTTGTCATGACTTTTTAGATACAATACCAAAGGCTCAAGTTCACTAAACAAATGATTAATAACTGAACTAAATTCAAATTAAAAACTTCTATTTTATATGAGGAAAATGCAGAACCAGAACTGGAAAGACTGCTCAATGGGGTACAAGTGTTTGCCAAGCTCTGACTATATGAGCTCAGGTCTTTGAAACATCTGAGAAGCACTTAGCCATAATCCCAGTGTTCCTAAGGCAAAATGGGAGTAACTGCCCAGAAGCTGAAGGGTAGTAGCAGAAATAAAAGAAATGCTGCCTCAAAACAAGAGTGCAAGTGATGAGAACCAACCCCTAAAGGCTGTCCTCTGACCTCCACACTATGGCACGTATGAGCCTGTACTGGTTAGTCATATATACAAACACACACATATTTGGAGGGGGGAATTGCCAAGAGAATTAAAAATAAACAAAACAAAGCAAACAAACAATCCACCACCCCAAAATACACCCCCCCACCCCCGCCAAAAAACCACAGCTATAGTTTTGGAGAAAATACATAGAAAAAACTTACCGAATAAAAGACTATAATCCAGGGCTAGAGAGCTGGCTCAGCAGTTAAGAGAACTGGCTACTCTTGCAGAGGACCCACAGTCAATTCCCAGCACCCACATGGTGGCTCATAACCATCCATAACTCCAGTCCCAGGGGATCCAATGCCCTCTTCTGGCATCTGTGGGCACCAGGTACGCACGTGATACAGACATACACACAGGCAAAACTTACATACACATAAAATAAAAATAAATCTTAAAGAAAAAAAAACTACTCTTCAAAAATTAACAAAGAATACACCAAGGCCAATAATAAAAAATTAACATCCCGACCTTAACAAAAATGGACCAAGGTCCTGGGCACATTTCTGACCAACAATCATATTCAAATGAAAAAATAACTATGCAGAAAGACTTCTACATCTCATATAATGATGGAAATACAAATTATGACAGTGACATACTGATACGTATCTATTAGAATGGCCAAAATTCAGAAGGCTGATAGATAACACAAACTGCTGGTAAGGATATAAAGCCATAGCAACTGCCATTCAGTGCTGGAAATCCAAAGCAGCAGTCACTCCAGCACTCTGGCAGCTTCTTACAAAACTTAACATATTCTCCTCACACTATAGCAGTCATATTTCTGTAAATTTACACAGAGACAACATAGGCACACAAAGTTCATAGTAGTTTTCACTCTTCATTGCCAAAGCAATCACATCTTTCAGGTGGTGAAGGCTACTTGCAAATTATGACATACAATTTACCTCTACAAGGAAATGTACCCAGTAATCACCAATTTGGGGTAATCACCAATACACATTACTAAATAAATATGCCAATCTGGAGGCAGTAACTTGGTTTGGTGGGTAAAGACCCTGCCACCAACCTTGACCACACAAGTATAGGAGACAATCAATTCCTGTAAGTTGTACTCTGACATCTAAATAAGAGCCATGGCACTAGTGCACATATGAATGCAGGTGTGTACATGCACATGCATGAGAGTGCACATACACACAAAAATTTTAAATGTAGTTTTAAGAACAATGTCCATTTGAAAAGATTCCAACTTCATGACAGTCTTGGAAAAGTAAAACTATGAAGACAGTAGAAAAGATCACAAGTTAGCCAGAAGAGAGTGTACGAGATCAGAGAGGATACTTAGGGCAATGAAAATATTCTGTATGACATATATGTGTATACATATCTTTATAAATTATGCAACTGTTCCAAGTCTCAGAAAGTATACTATCAAGAGTGAATTCCAGCAGGCAATGGTGGCGCCCGCCTTTAATCCCAGCACTTTTGAAGCAGAGGCGGGCAGATTTCTGAGTTCGAGGCCAGCCTGGTCTACAGAGTGAGTTCCAAGACAGCCAGGGCTACACAGAGAAACCCTGTCTCGAGAAATAAAAAAAAAAAAAGTTACTTTCAATGTGAACAACAAAATCTGGGTGATAAAAATGCTTGTCAGGCTAGAGAAATGGCTCAGAGGTTAAAAGTACCAACTCTTCTTCCTGAGGTCCTGAGTTCAATTCCCAGCAACCACATGGTGACTCACAACCATCTGTAATGGTATCCGATGCCCTCTTCCGGTCTGTCTGAAGACGGCTACAGTGTACTCATATACATAAAATAAGTACTTTTAAAAAAAGTGCTGCCGGGCAGTGGTAGCGCACACATTTAACCCTAGCACTTGGGAGGCTAGTCTAGGTTACCCAGTACAAAAAGTGCTAGTCTAAGTTACCCAGTACAACTAACAAATATAGAAAGAAAGAAGGGACACAAGACAAACGAACTGCTAAAACACAACATTTACCAAAATGTAGCTTCCAGCCTGTAATATGAGCACTCAAGAGGCAGAGGCAGGATAATTAGCCAACCAAATGCCAACCTAGGCTATCCAGTTGTAAACCAGTGCAGTGCTACATTTTAAGACTTTGTCCCTAAAAGCCAAGAACAAAATATATGTAAACAAAAAAGCACAACAAAGGAAACCCAATGTGAACAAGTCTGGACACATGTCAGAGTAGAAAGCAACTGGAAACACGGCACTTTCCACTCAACTGGAACCTAAGGATTCTCCAAAATGGCATGGGGTGGAGGGTTGAGTGTCTGTGCATTATGTGCTCACATGTGCATGTACATGAAGAGACCAGAGTTCACATTAAGGGTCTTCCTTAATCATTTTCCAAGGCTTTTTTCCCTTTGCACATGTATGTGTAGTGTATGCCATGTGTGTAGAGGCTGATCTCTCACTGAACTAAGCAAGAGCTTGTTAAACTTGAGCTAGTCTAGCTACCTAGTAATCTTGTCTTTGTTTAAGTGGTAGCTGAGACCCCAGACAGCTGCCATGCCTGTCCAACTTTTACATTCTGGGGATTTGAACTGTGATCCTTATGTTTAAAATTTATACAGTTCCCATCATAACCCACCCCAACATACTCCTTTCAATTTCATGTTTTGGTTTTCCTTTTGATAATTCACAAAGTCCAATCAGTCTCAGTCAGCCAGTCTCTCTTCATCTCCCTCATTCATTCATATTCTCTCTCCCCTCACTCATTCTCTCTGACTGTCTCTGTCTCCCCACCCCACCCCACCCCACCCCACCCCCGTCTCTCTCCTTCCCCTGCTCCCCTCTCTCACTGATCCTGATCCTGGAGCATGGCCCTGGGGCTAGGCTACATGACCAGCAAGCCCGAGGAAATGCATGCCCCCTTATCCCTTTACTATTATTATATATGAGTGGGTGCTGGGGATCCAAACTCAAATCTTTAGGTTTACCCAACATATTAGCCACAGAGCAATCTCCCAGTCCCTAAGAGACGAAGTCAGACAGGTTCATGAGGCTAGTGACTGCTGCCCTGAAAGGTTAAGTACAAACACTTGGGCCCCTGTAGAAGACTACTGCAGAGCACTAAGCTAGCAGACAGAGAGGAAGCTGACAGCCTGAGAAGAGAGACAAGGCACTGCTGCAGCAGTCGGAGATTACCTTTCCTTTTCCACCTGCTCCTTCTCCCTTCTTTGTGGCTGCCACCATCACTGCTGCTGCTGTTCTCAGAGCTCTGAGAATCTGACTGCCCATCACTGCTTTCTTCTGAACCTTCTGACAGCTCTTTCACTCCATCTGGCACATCTTTCTGAAAATGTAGGCATCCTGTTAGGATTGTTACCATTTTAGCAAATTAAAACTAAATTTCTAATATGTAATGCAACAAATAATTAGCTGATTAATTTTTAGTATTATAATATAGTAGAACCACAAATATTTGCCGAAATCCTGATACTTTCCTTTTTGGATGTCAAATAAGTTAATTTTCAATCTCTATCCAAAGATAAAAATTACATACAACATTTATATGCAGGCACGAAAATGTTTAAATTACACCAAAACTGGTATATATAAATCCAGGTAAAAGATGAAACATTGAGGTTTAAAAAGCTAAAAATTGTCTTAGACATAATTGTGTATGTATAGGGTACCACCCTATGTATTGTGTATTCAATTACAGAGTTAAAGTCAGGAGAATAAGATTATCATATTATTTTCATCTAATTAGGTCCTCAACATTGGTTAATAAGTAGCAGCAAGGAAAGAGTATTGTTTGTTTTGTTGTTTTTAAGAATCATGTTAATCACTTTAGTGTTAGCTCTGAATAATGAGAATGCTAACGAGAAAGAATAACTATGTCTACTTAGTATGAGAAAAACATAACCAGGTAGCTGCGTATGAAAGGCTAGAGAGGTAACTACAAAGCCTTAGTCTAAGTTAATTTCTCATGCTTTAATTTTAATTTCTAAGGTGAGGTAACAGTACCTACCTTAAAAGGTCACATGGAAATTAAGTGAGCTAATTATGTTTAAATAATGCCTCTATGAGAGTTCAATATTAGATAATGTATATTCACATAGTACAAAAAAATACAAATAAATGAATAAGTGAATGTTATATCTCACAAAGATTTTCTTTCTATCACTACTTTATGGTCCCAAATAATTATTTTTACACTCACATTAAAAAAATGAACAGTCAGGCATAAAAAATTAATCCTAAATCTAACTGACACCACATGACATAGTCCCAAGTCCGATCAAGTAAGAACAGTTATTTTCCAATTAAACTTCCCTCTAATCCATCTCTTATGTTATACACTTTCTTAATACAGACCCCATATTTTTATATTCCTTCCTTCAAAATGCAGGACAGCTTTTATAGAGTTAGTTGCCAGCCAGACATCTTGACCTGTAGGTTCAACAAGTATCTGAAATACAAATATAATTATCTTCTTTTTGCAAAAAACTTGTGATCCCTCTGGGATCAATGGCTCATGCCCCAAATCTTAGGCTCTTTTCTCACCCACTATTTTACACATCCCAAATGCAATGTGTTCTATTTCTTCAATGTCTCTCAGGTCTACCTCTCTTTTACTATTCTGAGTTCCTCCTTCAAACTATAATCACCTTTTTCATGAAAATCTTCTTAGACATAGGTTTGATCCAATGGTTCGCTTTCCCTGATGACCTCTGACATCTGCTTACTCGACACACCACCCAAACACACAGTCAAATTTAATTGTTAGCGAATGTTTATCAATTATCTTGACTCCAGTGATTATCACTTCATCTATTTTTTTCTACTTAAAAATTCATTCAGAATTTTACCTGTTTCTTCATTTGAGCTACTCATAGGAAATGGGAAGCAATAGGAAAACCTATTGTTCCCTGAAGGCTGTCACTCCTCTTAAATATATGTTCAAGTCCAGCTCAAATCTTACCAGTAAGTAATAGAAACTTTCTATGTCCCTTTATTCAAAACTAATCTTATTTTGCTTCATTATAATGGTAGAGTTTCACAGTATTTTATAAATATGAAATAGTTTAATAATGAAAATATAAGCATTAATGGGCTCAAGAACTATAGTTTATCCAACTTTTATTTCTGGCATAGACTTGACAATGTGATACAAGGCATACATTATTTGAACTGTAAGTTCTTTTTTCTTTAAAGATTTTATTTATGTGTTTTGCATGCACGCATATGTACACATGTATGTGCAGTGTCTCTGGAGGCCAGACATCATGCTAGAAGCTGAATCCCATTCCTCTGTAATAAAAAGGACCCTTGGGCTGGTGAGATGGCTCAGCTGGTAAGAGCACTGACTGCTCTTCTGAAGGTCATGAGTTCAAATCCCAGCAACCACATGGTGGCTCACAACCACCCGTAATGAGATTTGACGCCCTCTTCTGGTGTGTCTGAAGACAGCTACAGTGTACTCATTTATAATAATAAATCTTTAAAAAAAAAAAAAAAAAAGTGCTCTTAACTGCTGAGCCATCTCTCCAGCCTAAAACTCTTGATACAGAGCACTGACTTTTGTACTTTCCTACAGTGGGACTATGAAAACCTACTGTTCTGCTGTTTGGTCTTTTGACTCTAGCTCCTAAAACAGACACCTAAACGATATAGCACCTCCCAAATGATAAGAGTGATTAACTGTGCTGATAAGATGACTGACTCTGTGTGTGTTTCTAATGGCCTGCCTCAGAGTGAGGCTGACTACTAAGAGACAATTATGTAATTAGAAAATTGCAAATTTTAGCCAAGATCTCAAGGATGAAAGCTAAGTTGATAGAAACAACAGAATCACAAATCTTCCATTCAAGGCTAGCCTAGGGCTTTGGATAAGGCTAAAATCATGGCTAAAATCACATTTGTGCTTGGAGCTGATATGACAAAACAGCTTCCATACTCAACGACCACCTCACTTTATTCATTTTTTTATCTGAATTACAATAAATGGAAAACTTAAAAGGTTTTCTCTGACTTTTTTGTAAGCAGTCCTAGAAAGTTAATGAAACCCAAGAAGGACATGAAACAATAATTATATCGGTCTATTGGAGGTTAGGTCACAACCAAAGACTTGTAACTGGCAGCTGACGTGAAGCCCTTAGCCTGACAGAATGAACAGACAGTGCAAAACCCAAGTTAAATTAAAGGGCTCCTAGCTGATTTCAGTGGGAGAATTGCTTGATGTATGACAGAAATCCGCAAAACACCTGATACGAAAGAACTGACATAAGTGGTATTAAGAATAGAAAATATATATTGAGGGTTTCCCCCCATCTTTACAACACAGTAAGTATTTTAATGATTACAAAGAAAATTATGGAAGATCTAGAATAGCTAATCAAAAGAGAAAGTGAAAGCTTCATTTAGAATTAAACTCCCCTGATACACAAATGTTAAACACTGCAGACAAAGTCAGAGGAAGTTAAGATTAAAAAGTGGGAAAGGATTTTTTATATTGTGCAAATTGGTCCTAGGACTGGACATGATCCTTTTGCTTTGGTCTCCTGAGTATTAGGATTGATAACCACCACTACATTCAGCTCCTAGATATGGGGCCTTGTTCATCTTTTGTTTTGTATTGTTTAAGACAGGATCACACTGTGTTTCACAGGCTTGCCTGGCTAGGACTCAGAGATACCTAATTGCAGCCTGAGTGCTAGGATTAAAGACATGCATAGGCATACCCGGAAGATAACCATTTGTTTAGTTTTACATTATTCAGTATGTAAGCATGGGCACCAATGTGACATAGCACACATATGAAAGTTAAAAGGACAACTTGTGGGAGTTGGTTCTCTCCTTCATTTATATGTGCCCAGGGGACAAAATGGGTTGTCTGTACCTTTCCATGCTGATCCATCTCAGCACCCCAGATTACATGCTTTTTTTTTTTTTTTTTTTTTTGAGGTTTTTTTTGGTTTTTTTGAGACAGGGTTTCTCTATGTAGTTCTGACTGTCCTGGAACTCACTCTGTAGACCAGGTTGGCCTCACCTGTCTCTGCCTCCCAAGTGCTGGGATTAAAGGCGTTCGTCACCACCGCCCCGGATCAGATCAGCTGTTAGCAGACTCCACACTCCTACTGAGCATTGTGGTGTGTAGCTAGGAGATAAGAGGTAATGGGACAGAGGTGTCTATGGATTTGTCCCTTTGGGTATAACTGTCTGCCAAACATTCATTCTGGCTTGATGATAAACTTCCTTTGTTATTAACAGATTTACACAAGCTTAATATCCTTACATCAAGAGTAAAAATGATTCTATACATTTACTAATAGCCATAATTCATGTATGATGTCACATGGGCTGGGCCAAAGTACGTTAAAGCTAAATGAGGTGGGAGCCTCTTGCTTTAGTTACTGGACTCTTGTCTCTCTAGACTTACAGTTTGCAGAATGGAGACTCGGAATGAATTCATATACGATGAGGAGAAGCTGACTGAGAATAAAGCTAAAAGAAAGAACAGAGACCAAGACTAGATGACATCTTTTTGATCCAGCCTCGATTTCCCATGAATGTTTAGTTGTATGAGTTAAATTCTCTAGCCTTCTTACTAAGCTCATGTAGATTGGTTTTCCTACTTGTAAGTGAAAGGATACTGATAAGAAAAGGCCACCATTTCAGTGTATGAATTACATATTAGCCAACTTGTTATGAAAGAAGAAATGCGGGTGTTAAGTTTGACCAGAGTTCCTATTATTGTTCTGATACAATACAGCCAACACTGGTAAAGAAATCTCATTTCTTGAACTTTAGTTTTCTCGCTTATAAAAACAGGAATAATAATCCAACTGTAAGTTTTAGTGGGGAAGATCATGAGTAAAGCAAAGCATCTAAAGCAATACCCAATTTAAAATAAGAAGTAGGGGCTAGAGAGGGCTCAGCAGTCAGGATCACAGACTCTGCTCCTCCAGAGGACCCAGGTTCAACCCATTACCCACACAGAAGCCAACAATCAACTCTAACTCCAGAGGATCTAACACCCTCTTCTGGCATCCATAGTACTAGAAGTATGTGGTACATGCAGGCAAGACATCCATATACATAAGATAAAGCTCAAAAAACTTTAAACAAGAATATTATAAAGAGGGTTCCTTTTCAGTACTCATAAGGCTCTGAGTTCAACTCCCAGAATATCTTCACCCGCCCCAAAATTTAACTTA
Source organism: Montemys delectorum (assembly GCA_019843815.1). Classification (NCBI taxonomy): domain Eukaryota; kingdom Metazoa; phylum Chordata; class Mammalia; order Rodentia; family Muridae; genus Montemys; species Montemys delectorum. The sequence goes on along the minus strand of JADRCD010225537.1, from coordinate 28,745 downwards.
CTTACTTTACGGCTGAAATTTTATTTCTTTCTGGAAATAAGTTCCTCAAGAACAGAATTCTGTCTCTATGACTCAGTAATTCTATGTTGTCTCCCCAACAACTTACCTTCAAAGTATACACTCCCATTCTACCTGGGACTTTATAGAAAATGCCTTCTTCTCCTCGGGAGTTTGTGTGCAGCATTGCATTCAAGCATGCAAGAGGGGACGTCCCACTAAAAGCAAACAAAGTGAAGAACAGAGTGATTAGTTTACCTAATCAATATCTAAATATTTTTTAATTCTGACTTAATTTTTCATTGATCAATATTTCTTTATGTAATTTTTTTCCTAACTATAAAATGTAACAATACAGAAAGAGATTGCCACAAAGAAAATGAATAGACATTCATCTTTGAATATATAGAGGGGGGAATTTTTAACACTTAAATAGATGCAAAACAAAAAATTCATATAGTAATATGAAACTTATTTTGCAAACCTACTTTATTTATAAATGAAACTTCGTAAGTAGAAATGAAAGTGGAAAACATGTACACATGTATGAGAGAACATGCCTGCACACACACACATAGATTCAAATATTTATTCTCTTGTACAATGCTGCACTAAAACTAAGCCTGATCAGTAAAACTAAACTGCCATGGTTTCTTGTACTTAAACCTATCAGAAGATCATTTTAAACAAGGGGTTTAATAGACTTCTTATATTACATTTAGTAGTTTTCCTCCCCATTTTAAAATTTGTTAAGTACATAATACCTAGATGCAAAAAAGTTTTCTGGCTCAGGCATGGTGGCAGACAACTGTAATTCCAGGATGTAAGAGACTGAGACAAAAGGATCACAAGTTCAATACCACTCTATTATAAACCAAATTCCTAAGGGGGAAAACTTTCATTTTTCAACTGTCATCAAATCTTACTGTATTTCTTTTTAAAAGGCCAATAAAATTCACTAAAATACATTCTTATCTTGATTTGTCATTGCATTAAGGAAATGGGACTAATGTTTTACCATAACTCTAATGTTGGCTTATTTTGTTATGTACTTATATATAAGAAACAGGGGGAGCGACCTGGAGTACATGGTCTTAGGTCCCAGTCTATAGTCCGGAAGAAAGAAGATTTAAATACAAGGCCGCGGCTAAACATCTAAATTTCATTGCAAGGACTGTGGTTCGGGGGGGAATGTGGAAGATACATACAGGACTCTAATCAGAATCCTCACCACCTAAGAGCTACTGAAATCAGAAAGTGACGATGCTACTATGACCTGCTGCCAGTGCCAGTGAGAGCTAGGAAATACGGCAGAGGTTCTACAACATGGAAATGGCTGGAAAGATTAGCTTCTTGATGCCAAAGAATCATGTAGAGTCATGGCTGGGCTGCTAAGGCTTGGAAATAGAGGCTCACATTAGTTCTATGTCCAACTCTTCTCTTTATCCAACTACAATTTCTGTTATTTTTCTCTACAATAAACTCAAACACGCGTGAACAAGGAAAAAAAAAAGAAGCAGGAAGGTTGGGTAGGGTGGCGTATGCTGTTAGTCCTAGTACATGGGAGACAGAGGCAGGCAGATTTCTGAGTTCAAGGCCAGCCTCATCAATAAATAGAGTGAGTTTCAGGATAGCTAGAGATACACAGAAGAACCCTGTCTTGAAAAAAACAAAGAGAGAGAGGGGATGGGTGAGGGAGGGAAGAGGAGAGAGAAAGAAAGAAACTAAATGAAACAGGAAAGAAAGCTATGCAGTTTTAAGCATAAAGGCACGTGCATTAAAGAGTATCCCTGGGCATTGTGACTTACATACAAAAATCAAGCCTATAGAGCAGTGGTTCTCAACCTTCCTAATGTTGCCACCCTTTAATATCCTTATGTTGATGTGGTGACCCCAACCAAAAAATTATTTCATTGTTACTTCATAACTGCAGTTCGAGGGGATCCAATGCTCCCTTCTAACCTCTACAAACATCAGGCATGTTAATGTTGTGTGTGGGAATACATGCATGCACATGCACACGGACGCCAAATATTGATAGCACACACCTTTAATCTCAGCACTTGAGAGGCAAAGGCAGAGTTTGAGGCCAGTCTAGTCTACATACTGAATACCAGGCCATCCAGGGCTACATTGTGAAACCCTGCCTCAAAAACAAACAAAAAATTCATACACATAAAATGTTTTATAGCTATTAAAATAAAAGCTTGAAACTAAGAACAGCATTAAAATACAGAGAATAAAATGTAATTGAAATATGATAAAAAACAATCAGTCTAAGGTCAGGCAGGGGCTACAGTACTAAAGAAAATACACTAATTTTTTTTTGGTATGATTAGTAGGTTTTCTGTTTTTGTTTTTAAGATAGAATTCTCATTCTGCAGCACAGGTCTGAAGTGGTGTGGAACTCTAGATGTAGCCCAGGCTAGTCTCAAACCCAAGGCAATCTTCCCGGTTTAGTCTCTCAAGCACTGGTATTACAGGTATGGAATACCACGCCCAGCTTTTGGTGCTCCAGTACTTAAAGCAACATAATCATGAATCTTAGGAAAACAGAAGTAGCAAGAGAGCACACGGAAAGTTCATATGGAAGCCAGGAGGTGGTGACTCATGCCTTTAATTCCTGGCTAGCCTGGGCTACAGAACTGGTTCTAGGACAGCAAGGGGGTATACAAGAAATTCTATCTCAAAAAGGAAGGAAGGAAGGAAGGAAGGAAGGAAGGAAGGAAGGAAGGAAG
>JADRCD010225537.1:0-26000 GCA_019843815.1 Montemys delectorum | reverse complement strand
AAGGAAGGAAGGAAGGAAGGAAGGAAGGAAGGAAGGAAGGAAGGAAGGAAGGAAGGAAGGAAAGTAGGAAGGAAGGGAGGGAGGGAAAAGAAAGGGAAAGGGGAAGGGAGAAAAGGAAAGAAGGGAGAAAGGAGAAGTGGGGAGGGGAGGTAAAAGGAGGGAAGGAAAGCAGCATATAGAGGGCTGGAGAGATGGCTCAGTGGTTAAGAGCACTAGCTGCTCTTCCAGAGGTCCTGAGTTCAATTCCCAGCACCCACATGGTGACTCACACCCATCTGTGGGAGCTGATGTCTTCTTCTGACATGTACGTGTACACACAGATAGAGAACTCATATATATAAATAAATAATTTTTTAAAAATGCATATAGAGTCAAGGGGTGGTCTAAAGTCTGACTGGAGACTCCTCAAGTAATCTTTGCTGTTCGTCTTTGGTTCTTTTGGTTTCTTACAATTACTAAGAGACAAAACAACTTTTACATTTTTAAAAAAATGTTTATATATTTTATGTGTATTGGTGTTTTGCCTGCATGTATGTCTATGAGAAAATGTCAGATCCTGGAGTTATGGACAGTTGTGAGCTGCCATGTGGTTGCTGGGATTTGAACCCCAGACCTCTGGAAGAGCAGTCAGTACCCTTAACTGCTGAGCCATCTCTCCAGGCCTAGGACAAAACAACTTAACTGCACATTCTCAACTCATCTTCCTTTCAGTTCTCTGCTGGTGACACTCAAAGCAACAGAGGTCATAACAACTTGGACAGATCTGAAGAACTGACATTAAAAAAGGCAAGCCACTGGAGCTCACTACTCACCCAGTCTAGCCAACAAAAAAGTTAAAGGGGGGGGGGGGCTATTGATGAAAGGGGTAGGCAAGAAAATGCTTGAGTCCACCTCTAACTACCATGCTCACACATGTCTTGCAACCATATAAGCATGTACATATAACAAAGAATAAAATAAAAAATAAAAATCCACACACAATAAACAAAGGAGCCAGTGAAATATCTTGGATGTCTCTAATGGACATGTGTCCGTTCTTTTTCTGAACTCTGATAAAGTGGTATATTAAAACCCAGAGAAGGCCACAAGGGTGCTATGATTAAGGGCATATGCCATGAAGCCCAGATGAAATTGTCAAAAATAAAACACTCACACAGGGGGAAAAACAACAAGAACAGCAACAAAACCCACCTCCTTGCCCAAGGTTTGGTAGAATGCTACCTACCATGCCCTTTAAAGGCCATGGGTTCAATCCCCATTCTCAGAGGCCAAGTAAAATCCTGCCCCAATCAACTGCCTACCTTTTACACACACACACAACAAATGTGAGTTTAAGTGCTATCACTAACTAGCTCTACAATACTTTCCTGTTACAATGTCTTTATGAGACAAAATACACATGAAACACCTAACTCCCATTTTACCAAGGTCATTTCAAATACGGGTTGATTATAACACCTAACTTTTGAATCTTATGATAAACAAGTAATAAAAAGTAGCTTTGAGAGAAACAGAATGCTTCTCTATTTCTGTGATAAGAGTACTGCCTATCTATCTATTTATTATCTTATTACAGATAATTAGGATACTTAAAGTTCTGGGGGGGGGGGGCAGATAGTTTTTCTATATAGGCCTGGCTGTCCTGGAACTCATTCTGTAATCCAAGCTGGTCTTGAATTCAGATATAGCTACTGCTCCCCCCTGCTGAGTGCTGGGATTAAAGGCATACACCACCACCACTGCTCAAATTATCATGCTCAAAGTGACAGCTGGACCAAGTTCCAATCACAGTGTTTGCCTCTAAAATAAGAAGTACAAAAAGTTACATATAAGATCTTAACATTCTAGGTAAAAGTGCCAATCTGAGTGAAAATAGAGATTGAAACCCAGAATCATTGTGGGGTTTATAGGTATAATTATACAAGAACTGAACCAGAGACAATAAAAACACAAAATTATATAAAACTTTATATTGCTGCCCTATTGGGTGGGTATTGCTCACTTAGTAATGTAATTTCGTATCTTAACAGCTAGTGCTGTTATAGCTGCTTTCTGTTTCTTGGTTTTGGGTTTTTTTTTTTTTTTTTTTTTGGTTTTTTGAGACAGGGTTTCTCTGGTGTCCTGGAACTCACTCTATAGACCAGGTTGGCCTCAAACTCAGAAATCCACCTGCCTCTGCCTCCCAAGTGCTGGAATTAAAGGCGTGCATCACCATCGCCCAGCTGCTTTCTGTTTCTTTAAAAAAAAAAAAATTTACTTTTTAGTAACTGAACTGGGTCCTCTTCAAGAGTGGCAAGTGCTCTTAACTGCTGAGTTTTGTCTCCAGCCTAGCTTTCCTTTCTGCTTTAGTGTCAGAGCTATAATGCCAGATGATGTGGATGTAGATGTTGAACTACATCTTTTTAAACAGTTGTCTGAATTATTTAGCCAATTCCTAACATTTCCTATCAGGAATTCTTTCTCAGAGAAGTAACTTAAGAGTTGTGATAAATCTTAGACTATATGAAATGGCTTTGACTTTAAGCCTCAAAATCAAATGCTAAAATAGGAGGGAGGTATATGGGGTAAAACCACATAAAATTGGGCATGGTGGCACATATCTCTAAGCCCAGCATTTTGGAAATAGATCTTAGTAAGGCCCTGCTTAAAAACAAAACAATCAAAAACAGACCAGAACAGAAGTAGTCCAGCCTAAGTCACTCTGTCCTCAAAGACCACCACTACCACCTACAAAGTATTCAACAGACCAAAATCAAAGACCTGTCATCAGAGCACCACAATACACAGGCAAGCACATTTACACATACACACAAAAGATAATTACAAAAATTTAAATCTTATTAAGCTTCATTCAGGACCTGTTACTTAAATGATCTTCAAGTACAAAAGTTACAAGAGATTAATCTCAATCTATAAGCAAACATGGCATATATATGACATAAAAGCACATATATACTTCCCTGTTCTCAAGCCTCACATAAAAGCCATATAAGAAATAAAAACAGAAACTATGCTATAAGTAAGGGAATTGCTGCAGCCTAAGGTTATCTGAAGCGGCATGCAAACACACAAAATGCCAATTTGGTAAAGGATTCAAACTATGAATTTTAATTTGTTCTGCCTGGCTTCAGGTAAGTATCACTTGATTAGTCAATTAACCAATATTTTCTCTATACAAGTTAAGCAAATATATTTTCAATCTCATAGGCAAGGGGCAGCATGCACATCTCTCTATCTTGTAAGGGTTTTCATCAACATGTTGAATTATATACTTCAGTGCTATAAGGCAAACAAAAATTGATAAACCTTAATGTCAACAATTTCTAAAATTATGGCCATGTAATGGTTACAAACTATAAAACTAAACAATAAAAGAGTAGTGACTAATATTTATACACTATCACTATTATTTCATTTCTAAGCCAATTAGTTTGATAAAATAAAGATCATGCATACAAAGGCACACTCAATAAAACTTGTAAAAGAGTGCTTTATAACTGCTTAATACTCCTTTAGAATAAAGTAATACTTCTTACCTTCTGGAGTTGGAATGCACCCCAAGAAAATAAGAGGAGGGAAAAAAAAAGGTTTTAATTTTTCTTTACAAGTAACAAAGTAAGCTCCCCCAAATAATTTATACCATGACCTTCCAGTAATACTAACAATCCTCAAATTAGTAACCATCACCATTTTATTACACAAAACATTTTAAAATGCATAAATTAATCCAAAACATTGTTGTCTAAAATCACACATTTAAATTAAGCTATATAGCCTAAGCTACTATAGAAAAACAAGTGAAATACTTGAATTCTATGAAAAAGTGCAACTATCAGAACAGCTTAGAGTTAACTGAGAATTTTGTAATAATATTCTTTTTCTCATGCATTTTGATTACAAGGAGTCATAAAGCCACCAACAATAGCCTTAAGGGTTATTTGCTTCTCTATAATCTATAATGAATTTGATGCAGATTTAAAAAGCAGATTAGATTATATTGTTGCTGCTGCTGGGTATAGAGACATATGCTTGTACTCTCAGATTTATGAATTCTAGGCCAACATAGGCTAATTAGAAAATCCTGGCTGAAGAAAACAAAACAAAACAGCAAGCTAGGAAAGTGGTATATATGCCTGTAATCTCATTATTTACAAGGTTCACCTTCCAGGCCACCCTGAGTATTATGAGATCTTACCTACCCCTCTCCCCAAAAAAAGAAAACAAAACTTTTGTCTATCAATACCTAAGGGTTTGTTTCTGTTTAACTACTACTTCTTAACAATCCTACCAAGTCTGCAGGCTTGACAACAGACTACAACTAGTGTATAAGAAGAGATAAAGCTTAATAACAAAGGCAGGAGCTAATCTTAGAAAAATATGTTTTTAACTTAATAAAAAAAAGTGCATGTGTACTTTTGGGAGTTGTTTCTCCCTTTCCACTCCTTCCACAATGAGATCCAGAGATCAAACATAGGTGTGTGTAGTAAACAAACACTTTTATCTATGAGTCATCTTACAGACACAAAAGTGTTCTTCATTCTTAAATTAAGCTTTTTCTAATGAAATCACTTCGGGGAAATTTAGCTTGGTAATAGCCAAAAAAAATCTACTTTCCAGAGATAATGACTTCTGCCATAAAGTAATAACAATGAACTCTTTATTCCATTTGTTATAAAAGCACTACAAATGTATTCTTATTTTGATTTGATGTTCTAAAACATAGTGTCATAGTTTAAACAAGAATGGACCCCATAACCTCATATACTTGAATGCCTGGTCCCCAACTGTTTGGAAAGGAATAGGAGGTGTGGCCTTGAAGAGGTGTATCACTGGGTGTGGGAAAAGTTTCAAAAACCTACCTAATTCCCAGTTACCTCACTCATGCTTATGAATCAAGAGTTAAGCTCTTGACTCCTGCTCTAGCACCCTCTGTAACTATAAACCCAAAACTTTCTTTTATAAGATTGGTCATTATGTTTTATCCCAGCAACAAAAAAAAAAGTAACTAATAGACAGAGTGTTGCTGGATAGCCCTGCCAGCCTGGTATTCAGTATGTAACCAAGTTGGCCTTGAATTTACACCACTTGTCTCAGCTTCCAGAACACTGAGATTACAAATGTGCCCCATCAAACCTAACTTGTTTCTATTTTTTGGTTCAAGTTTCTTATCTTTACAAAGTAACTCCAATGTAGATGGCCAAATTTATCTCAATATACAAAAAGAATGGCATAACTTTAACATTTCTTGATAACAGAAACTTTTAATTATGCAATAATGACTATATACTATCATAATAAGACACTTAGAAATTGGAGTGTATTATCTTTGATACCATTAATATATCTACTACATTTGAAGATTAAACATTTGTTTATGTATTCATCTTGAAATGTGCATGTGTGTGTGCACGTGCATGTGTAAATGCCACAAAATGCATGTGGAGACCAAAGGACAACATCCACAAGTTATCTATCTCCCAGTTCCCACTGTGAGTTCTGGAGACTGAACTCAGATCATTACATTAGCATGGGCTTTAACTCCTTGAAACACCTCAGTAGCTCTATCTTACTTATTTATTTTTGAAGAATGGATCTTTGCTATGTTGCCCAACTTGGTCTAGAACTCAGACTCAAGAGATCTTCCAAGACTTAGTCTCTCTAAAGTGTCTTGGACTATAGACAGTGTCATGATGTCCACCCAGCAAAGACTTTCTCTTCACATATATAGTAAGTTTTTCCCATTTCATTCCTGTTAACAAATCTTATTTCTTCTTAAACTGCTTACCTCTAGAAGTTGACATTTTTATCCAATTACCAACCTCAGTATATCAAAAGTACAAAGTGATAGGTGAAGGTGTAAAGATGACTCCAGATCCTCCAAATAATTAACATGCATAGACTTTGAAAGATACTTTACCTTCTCATGAAGAGTTTGCTTTACTTATTTTTGATTTTTTATATACTGACTTAAAAACTACAAAGACTGACAGATGAATAAACCTGAAGTTCAGAAAGTATATTATACTAATCAATGTGTAAGACAAAGAATACTAAGTATTATTAAATACTTTAACCAAACACAATCATTACTAGTAATAGTTTAATAACTTGCCTGATTTCTTTTAGTCCTTCTCTCTGGATAACCTGTAGAATTTCTTTATGACTCATGGGCGTATTTGGGTATTTTTCTAAGACCTGAAAAATAAGGAAATAATAACAATGAATAAATTCTTATTTTATTTTATATTCTCATTCTTACAATTATCTATTACTATGACTATGTTAATAATTAGATCTAAAACATAAATGTCTGTAGATTTTTATCTAGACTTTTTCCTCAACTACAAACAGTAAGTCAAATTCTAAAGCAGAAACAGATCAAAAAGTCTAAAATTAACATCTGAATTACTCAATGAATATGAAGTTGCTTAATTTTACTCTCCACTCCCAAGTCCCATCCCTACCTGTGACCTATCACTGTGCACATCTTGAAGATTCTCTATTTTAACAAGATGTGCTAGCCCACAACTTTAATTCTAGAACTTGGGAAACAGACAAGTAGATCCCTGAATTTAAGACCAGCCTGGTGTGGAGTAAGTTCCTGGGCATACAGGGTACTCAGAGAAACCCTGTCTTTATTTATTTATTTTTTACAATCATCTGTTTACATTTCTATCAATAACTACTACTGTATGGGCATACAGTAAATTCTCAATCAAATAAATGAACATATATGACTATATTAAAATCACATCTGTGGAACACTTATATCTCCCTGCTTTCTGACTGCAAATGTAGTATGACCCACACCCCTGCCATGTGTTTCCCACCATGATGAACTATATAGCCTCAAACTGTAGTTAAATTAAATCCATGCTTCCTTTAAAAAAAATCAGTATCAGTGTTTTGGATGCAATAAAGACAGTAAGCATAGTTTGTTCCCCATTAAATGTAACTAAAAGTCTGGACAGAATGAATAAAATAATTATCTGAGTACTTCAAAAATGGTAGCAGATAAAAGGAAACCACAATTAGAAAAAAACACAGTTTAGTCAGAAATGGGTTTCCTGCTTTTGTTTTCTCTATAACCTCCTGGCCTGGGCTCAACTGCAACCCAAACCCAAAAGCACACTGATAACAGACAGAAAGTGCTCCAATACAAATGTTGTCATTCTAATCTGAAGCACAGATTAGAAAGGAGACGTTTCAAATTTCATGGACGAAAGGAATTCTCCCAAGTAGACTTTGGGGTGTGTCACTGTCCTGTCCCTCTTTCTACACCTGCCCAGGGAACATGGCAGTAGCTGTAAACCAATATCACATTTTGAAACTAGCCACTAGCTGACATAAATGCAAGATAAATGCAGATAGCTGAAAAAGTTCTAACGAAAGTAAAACATTTTGAATTTTAGTACATAGATTTGAGAACTAAAGCTAATGCCAGACACATTCCTTTAATGCCAGCACTGGAGGTAGATCTTTGTTAGTTCAAGGCTACATAGTAAGACCCAGTTGCCAAAACAAACAAAATTTCTCTATAGGTTTAAACAAGCATTTGACAGGTTCTTTTAGTTTGGTTTGAGGACAGAGTCTCCAGCCCAGTCCCATTGTGCCCTACTCAGCCAAGAATGTCCTTGAACTTCTGACCCTCCTGTTTCCACATCCCAAGTATTAGGACTTCAGACAAACTACATCTACCCAGTTTGTGCTGGAGATGGATTCCAGGAGTTCTTATATGCAATGAAGCACTACCAAATGAGACCTTTCTCTGGACCCGAATGGCTGTGTGACCCTAACAGCAACAAAATGTCAAATATATAATCTGAAATCACTCTACAGAGTTCAGGAAAGACAAACTACAAACAGACCCAAAATGGCAACTCTTAGGATTATAAAACTTGGACAAGCCGGGCGTGGTGGCGCACACCTTTAATCCCAGCACCTGGGAGGCAGAGGCAGGCTGATTTCTGAGTTCGAGGCCAGCCTGGTCTACAGAGTGAGTTCCAGGACAGCCAAGGCTACACAGAAAAACCCTGTCTCGGGGAAAAAAAAAACAAACAAGAAAAAACAAAAAAACAGAATGTCGAAACAAGTTTGCCCCTGATGACCAAAAATCTGTGTTACATCCTGTTTCTGATGTCAGCTTCATCAAAACTGTTACCAGTATTAGATGAAGTAAACAAAACAACATGTTTTCCTCAGGCTATTATTAGCCCTTTGGTTTTTTTCTGCAATTTTTACCGCAAATAACTAATGATATATTCATTTCTACTAATAAAAAAGCACACCGAAATAGAAACTAAGTTCCAAAACTTATATATGTGCATATATCAGAACTGGAGAAATGGCTCAGCAGTTAAGAGCACTGACTGCTCTTCCAGAGGTCCTAAATTCAATTCCCAGCAACCACATGGTGGCACACAACCATCTATAATGGGGATCCAACGCCCTCTTCTGGTGTGTCTACAGTGTACTCATATACATAATAAAAATAAGTTAATAATTCAATAAAAAAAATTAAATTGCTCCTCTGTGAAACTACACTAAACTGCAAGAAAAACCAAAAGTAAAATATCATGTATAAAACATTTGTGTTTTCATGCAACAATTATTTTGATTAAGCTAGACAGAATAGTATACGACTGTGTAATTCCAGCACTATAGATAATGAGGCAGGAAGACAAAGGGTTATAAACCAGCTTACACTACACATACAGATTGTCTTCCCCACAAAGTGGCTTGTGCCTATAATTACAGCACTTTAGAGAGACAGGAAGAACATGACAGCCTGGGCAACAAAACAAGAAACAAGACCTGGGAAAGCAAGAGGTGGTATAGCACACCTTTAATCCCAGTACTCTGGGAGACAGAGGCAGGTAGATCTCTAAATTCAAGACTAGCCAGGTCTACAGGGCTCCAGGACAGTCAAGGTACAGAGAAACCCTGTTAAACAGAAGATGAAGAAGACATCAATGGAGGAGGAGGAGGAGGAAAAGGAGGAGGAGGAGGAAAGGAGAAGGAGAGGGAGAGGGAGAAGAGGGAGGAGAGGAAGAGAGGGAGAGGGAGAGGCGCAGAGACAGAGAGGCAAAGGCAGAGGCAGAAGGAGGAGGAGGAGGAGGAAGGATGGAGGTAGAAGAAAGAGAAGGAGGGGATGGAGGAAGGGAAAAAGAGAAAATTAAAATTAAAAAACAAAAAACAAAACCAAAGCCTAGGACTGAGATGTATCAGCAGCAAGGTTTGCCACCAAGCCTAACAATCTGAGTTTGATCAAGGAAAAGAAGTGTCTCTTGCAAGATGTTTTTTCAGCTATGTGCACATGCACTCACAAATAAATAACAAAAAAAGACAATTTATCCTTTTGATAACTTAATTTGTTTATATTCAATTATCCTAATCCCCCTAAGAAAATATACAGAAAAATAAGAGAAATATACATACACTAGAAAAATCAGAAGAAAAATATCAAAATATTTCTGAGCAAAAATACTATACAAACTATTACATTCATTACTACTACTACTACTACTCCTCCTATTATCATTATTATTATTATTGTTTAGGTAAAGCAAGTGTAGATTTACTAAAGAAATGTGAGGGAAACCCTTAAAAGTGGGAAGGATTCCAAGGGAGGTATACCATATTCTTTTACCACAAGTTTAAGGTAGGCTAGCAGTTTTCAAAAACAACTACCTCATTCTAACCACAGGAGGGCACTGTTTGTCTCACAAAAAAAAAATTCTACTGAAACTGTTTAAACTACAAATGCAATTTTTACAAACTATTCTTAAGACAATATAACTAAACATGGAGGAAAAGGTTAAATATGAAAAGTATAAAGAAGTCAAGGGTAATGGACAAGGTTCTTAAAGTACTTACTAATACTTATTCCTTAGCCAGAAGTAGCAGTGCAGGTTTTTATTTCTTGCACCCAAAAGGCAGAGAGGCAAAGGCAGACAATGAATCTCCGTGAGTTACAGGCCAGCCTGGTCTATATAGCAAGTTCCAAGTAGGCCAGGGCTACACAATAAAATGCAGTTACAAACAAAACAAAGCGAAAACAAAAAGAATATTTAAGTTATCAGTGACCTACGGCCTGGAGAGGTGGCTCAGCGGCTAGGAGCACTAACTGCCCTTCTAGAGGTCCTGAGGTCAATTCCCAGCAACCATGTGGTGGCTCATAACCATCTTTAATGAGATCTATGACCTGCAGGCATACACAAAGGCAGAACACTATATACATAATAAAATAGTATACAAGATAAATAAATTTTTAAAATAAATTATCAGAGATGGGTAAAGAATCTGAATTTGTATAATCTAGATTATTTCATTTTACATTTAAAATGTTAATAACATATGCCTTAAGTCCCGGTACCTCAGGTCTTTTGAGTTCAAACCAGCCTGGTCTACAAAGCAAGTTCCAAAATAGCCAGTTTTGTTGCACAAAGCAACTCTGTCTTGAAAAACAAAACAAAGAAACCAAAAGTATTTAACACCCCAAAAGCCTTATATAAGATCACTAGTACTTCTGTAATCATTGAGATGACTCACACATACAGAGTGAGAAAAGTTAAGAAGCCTGTGCTACATAAGATACACAAGAGCCAGTAAAGAAAAACTATCAAGAAAAACTATCAAATTTGAGTCAGGTGTAGTGGAACATGCCTTTAATCCCAACACCTGGGAGGCAGCGGCAATCGGATCTGAGTTCAAGGCCAACCTGGTCTACAGAGAAGAGTTCGGGATAGCTAACTCTAAACAGAGAAACCCTATCGTTGTTTGAACAACGGGGCGTGGCTAGAAAGATATAGTTCAGCAGTAAAAACAATGGAAGTTCTTCCAGGGGATCAGAGTTCAATTGCCAGCACCCGTATGAAGGTTCATTCAGTTCACAACCATCTATAACTCCAGTTTAAAGAAACCCAACACCCTCTTCTGTCCTCCACAGCACAAGATGTGCAGGCAAAAGACCAAAACATATTTACAATATTTTTAAAAAACCAAATTTATTTTGAAGTTGTAGTGGTCAACAACTTCTGAACTGCAAAATTAATACAAATTTTTTTTTAGATTTATTTATTTTATTTTATGTGTATGAGTACACTGTAGCTGTACAGATGGCCGTGAGCCATCATGTGGCTGCTGGGAATTGAACTCAGGACCTCTGCTCGCTCCGGCCTGCTCACTCCAGCCCTGCTCAGTCTGGCGTAATACACTGTAGCTGTCTTTAGACACAACAGAAGAGGGTGTCAGATCTCATTGCAGATGCTTGTGAGCCACCATGTGGTTGCTGGGATCCAAACTCGGGACCTTCGGAAGAACAGTCAGTGCTCTTACCTGCTGAGCCATCTTACCAGCCCCAATATAAACATTTTTTAAGCAACAAAATTGTTTTAACTATCTGTGAGAGCTCAGACTCCATTTAATCAAGAGGGAGGACATCAGACTCGGCAGGTTTAGCAGTGAATTGGAATCTGGGGCAACAACTAACATTTAAATCTTCATAGAGCTTCGAGTATTGTCTGTGCCCTGGAGCTGACCCGGTGCCACAGCTCTCCACAACCAAATACCGTCTAGAGAGAGCTGGTCTCCCAGGAGTGCTGACAGACCTGAAAGCACACTTGAGACCACAACTTCTGCTCAAATACCTGGCCCCAGAGGGACCTGCCCAGACCATCTGGACACCGGAACTAAGGAATAGCCCAGGAACTAAGGAATAGCCCAGGACAGGATCCTTCCAGTTTCCGTCTGCACCCTGGAGTTGACCTTGTGCACAGCTCTCCATACCCAAATTCATCCGGGAGAGAACTAGTCTCCCAAGACTGCTGACACACAGGCTTATACAGGAGGGAAAAGCCACAGTCAGAGACAGCAAGATCAGCTAACACCACTGATAACCAGATGGCAAGAGGCAAGTGCAAGAACATTAAGTAACAGAAAACAAGGCTACTTTGCATTATCAGAATCCACTTCTCCCACCACAGCAAGCCCTGGATACCCCATCACACCAGAAAAGCAAGACTCTGATTTAAAATCACATCTCATGATGATAGAGGACTTTAAGAAGGACATAAATAACTCTCTTAAAGAAATACAGGAGAACACTGGTAAACAGGTAGAAACCCTTAAAGAGGAAACACAAAAATCCCTTAAAGAATTACAGGAAAACACAACCAAACAGGTGAAGGAATTGAACAAAACTATCCAGGATCTAAAATTGGAAATCACAAAGGGAGACAACCGTGGAGATAGAAAACCTCGGAAAGAGATCAGGAGTCATAGACACAAGCATCACCAACGGAATACAAGAAATAGAAGAGAGAATCTCAGAGGCAGAGAATACCATAGAAAACATTGACACAACAAAAAAAATGCAAAATGCAAAAAGCTCCTAGCCCAAAACAACCAGGAAATCCAGGACACAATCAGAAAACCAAACCTAAGGGAAATAGGTATAGAAGAGAGTGAAGACTCCCAACTTAAAGGGCCAGTAAATATCTTCAACAAAATTATAAAAGAAAACTTTCCTAACCTAAAGAAAGAGATGCCCATAACATTCAAGAGGCCTACAGAACTCCAAATACACCAGAAAAGAAATTCCTCCTGTCACATAATAATCAAAACACCAAATGCACTAAACAAAGAAAGAATTTTAAAAGCAGTAAGGGAAAAAAGTCAAGTAACATATAAAGTCAGGCCTATCAGAATTACACCAGACTTCTCATCAGAGACTATGAAAGCTCTTGGGCACTTTAATCCCAGCACTTGGGAGGCAGAGACAGGCGGACTTCTGAGTTCGAGGCTAGCCTGGTCTACAGAGTGAGTTCCAAGACAGCCGGGGGTACACAGAGAAACCCTGTCTCAAAAAAACCAAAAAAACAGGGAATGGAGGTAACAGAGAACTTTCAACTTAGGAAACTCCGAGAAGCACCTAGAGAAATGGTTAACGTCCTTAGTCATCAGGGAAATGCAAATCAAAACAACTCTGAGATTCCACCTCACACCAGTCAGAATGGCTAAAATCAAAAACTCAGGTGACAGCAGAGGTTGTGGAGAAGGAAGAACACTCCTCCATTGCTGGTAGGAATGCAACTGGTACAACCACTCTGGAAATCAATCTGGTAGTTCCTCAGGAAATTGGACATAGTATTACCTGAGGACCACTCAGGTAATACCACTCCTGGCCATATACCCAGAAGATGCTCCAATATATAACAAGGACACACACATGCTCCACTATGTCCATTGCAGCCTCATTTATAGTAGCCAGAAGCTGGAAACAACCCAGATGTCCCTTAACAAAGGAATGGATACAAAAAAAAAATGTGGTACATTTATACAATACTCAGCTATTAAAAACAATGACTTCATGAAATTCTGAGGCAAATAGATGGATCTAGAAAATATCCTGAGTAAGGTAACTCAGTCACAAAAGAACACATATGTTATGTACTCTCTGATAAGTGGATATTAGGCAAAGAGCACGGAATACCTACGATACAACTCATGGACTACATGAAGCTCAAGAGGAAGGAAGACCAAAGAGTGGATGCTTCAGTCCTACTTAAAAGGGGGAACAATATAATCAAGGGAAGTAGAGGGTGGGAAGGATTCAGGAGGAAGACAGGAGCAGAATCAGGTATGGGAGGAAATGGAGGAAATATACAGAGGGTCAGGTAATTGAATACAGGTGTGTAGCAATGGGGGGATGGGGAACCCCCATCTTTCTGGTTGGGTTAGCAACCAGAAAGTCCCAGATGACAGGAAAGCAAGAGCCTCCCAGGACCCCATGGGGATGACATCCGCTGAAATACCAAAGGGGAAGGAGAACCTGTCAAGGCCATATCCACAGGTTATGGCATGGTTTCCAGTTGAGGGATAGGGTCACCCACTCATCTCCAAAATTTTAACTCAGAATTGCTCCTGTCTAAATGAAATACTGGGACAAAGAGCATAACAGAAACTGAAGGAAAGGCCATCCAGAGACTGTCCCACCTAGGGATCCATCCCACATGCAGACACCAAACCCAGACACTATTGCTGATGCCAAGAAGTGCTTGCTGACAGGAGCCTGATACAGCTGTCTCCTGAGAGGCTCTGCCCCATCTTGACCAATATAGATGTGGATGCTAGCAGCCAACCATTGGACTGAGCACAGGGACCCCAATGGAGGTGTTAGGGCAAGGACTGAAGGAGCTGAAGTGGCCTTATCTGGCATCAATGGGAGGGGAGGCCCTTGGTCCTATGAAGGCTTGATGCCCCAGTATAAAGGAATGCTAGGGTGGTGAGGCCAGAGTGGGTAGGGGAACACCCTCATAAAAGCAGGGTAAGAGGGGATGGGATGTGGGTTTGCAGAGGGGAAACCTGGAAAGGGGATAACATTTGAAATGTAAACAAATATCCAATTAAAAATGATAATCTAATAAATTTAGGTGGTTATGGTGCTTGGGAGGAGAGTTATATACTAATTAAAAGAATCATCCTTAATTTTGTGAACTGGACAATTGACAAAAAATGAGGCAAAATTCTATGAATAGTGTATTTGGTTATATTTGTGTTTTCAGTAATAAAAAGTAATAGTATAAAACAAAAAAGTCTTCATAGAACAGAGAAGCAGCCAGGCAGTGGTGGCGCATGCCTTTAATCCCAGCACTTGGGAGGCAGAGGCATTTCTGAGTTCAGCCTGGTCTACAGAGTGAGTTCCAGGACAGCCAGGGATACACAGAGAAACCCTGTCTCGAAAAAACAAACAAACAAACAAAAAAAGAACAGAGCAGCAAATCAGGAATAGGGGTCTACTAACTACTTTGTCAGTAACAGAAATGAATTTCCAAACTAAGATAAAAGGAGATGCTAGTCACTCCAAATTTTGATCCCAACATAAGAAGCAAGTATGCTTTGACAACTGCTTCATCATCCAAATCTCTGTTACCTGATATTTAAACTGTAGAACAAAATGAAGCTGCTGCTTCCCCACTTACCAAACTCAGTGTATACAAACATTCTGAGAGCTGAGAAACTGAACTATATACAGTAAAACCATCCTATTGGAAGGGAGGGAGGGAAGAATGGAGGAAGAAGAAAATAAAGAAACAAATGTAGGCACTCCAAAAAGAAAACAAATACTAATACTAAATACTAAGAAAAAGAAAATAAAACTTGAAATTTGCTTTTATATGAACTAGCTTCTAAATTTCACTATGATGACATTCTAAAATCAATTCTCCTTACTCAAGCCATACCCTTCCTAGGTCTTGTGAATTGTGCTAGATTTCACCCCAAAAAAGGTAAGAAGCACTTATTCCTATTTTACTTCTTCAAGGTCAATGACCATGTTACATAGTAATGAAGTCACAAACAAGACAAGCTTATGCTATATACCACTTTAAAAACAAAAAACAAAAGGCAAATTGTATTCCCTATAACAGTTGGTACTGAGTGGGAAAGATTTACTCCTTGTTTGTCCTTTCTGTGTTTCCTATTATGTACAAGTTTTATTTTAACCTACGACTTCCTGTTTTATGCAATCAGATATTTGTTTAATCCTAGCACTTGGGAGGCAGAAACAGGCGGATTTCTGAGTTCGAGGCCAGCCTGGTCTACAGAGTGAGGTCCAGGACAGCCAGGGCTATACAGAGAAACCCTGTCTCAAAAAAACAAAACAACAACAACAAAAAACCCAAATATTCCCTTTTGGAGATTCCTTATTAAATCTACTTTCCAAAGAGCTATATGAAGTAAACTATTTGTAAATAGGACATAAAAGTGATAAAGCTCCGTATTATGTGAAGTGACATTCATAAACACAGTCTAAAGAAAAGGAAGAAAACTGGAAAACATTATTACACACAAAGTTGTCTAAGATAAATCAATGAGAAAATACTTATTAAAAGAAAGCACTGGGACTGGAGGGATGGCTACATGGTTGAGCACTGATTGCTCTTCCAAAGGTCCTGAGTTCAATTCCCAGAAACCACATGGTGGCTTACAACCATCTGCAATGTGATCTGACGCCCTCTTCTGGTGTGTCTGACAACTACGGTGTACTCATATACATAAAATAAATAAATCTTTAAAAGAAAGCACTGGAAAAAAATGAACTCAGGATAGCATGTTGAGGCATAAGAGTCTTGAGTTCCAGGCCAGCCTGTACTATGTTTCAAAAACAAGCAAAACACACACACACACCTAACATCTGGAACAAAACTAATAAAAAGAAGAAATGTTGATAAATCAAGCACAATTAGAAACACAAAAGCAATTAAAATTTTATAAGAAAAACTCCAGATGGAAATATAACAGCCAGAACACAGAGAAAGAATGTCTCAAAAAAACCTATACATACACACACAAACACACACACACACACACACACACACACACACACACACACAAGGGGGGGATATGAAGAGGAAAAGAACAGAGCAAGCCTGTATTTAATATGATTATTTTGTCCTACCTCCAAGAACTAGTCATTGGCTTGTATGGGAACTGGAATTTGAAGAAAAATGGTTCTGTACAAACTATGTGGTTTATGCATATACTTTTCTTCTAGAAGTTGGGAGTTGAGTTTGCTATCCTGTTCTCAATAAAAACTATCTTTTGGGTTGTTTTTTTTGTTTGTTTGTTTGGTTGGTTGGTTGGTTTTGTTTGGTTTTTCAAGACGGTGTCTCTGTGACGAAGCCCTTGCTGTCCTGAACTTACTTTGTACACCAGGCTAACCTAGAACTCACAAAGATCTGCCTGCCCCTGCCTCCTGAATGCTGAGATTAAACACATGCACCACCATGTTGGGTCCAACTCCTTGTTAACATACAATTTACTCCTAGTCATATCATTCCTAGAGGAACTAAGCATGGTGTGATCTTACTCAGAAAACTCTTGGAACCTTCCTCTAAATTTTACCTCAAGCATATCTTCCATTTGTTCACTTAATTTGAATTTTCTGTGTATATATACATGTTCATGTATGTATGGCTGTGGGTAGAGGTTAGAGGTCAACCTCAAGTACATTCTGAAGTAGCAACCCTCCACCTTCCTTTTTAAGATATTCTCTCACTTGGGCCTGGGGCTAAACAATAGGTTGGACTGGCTGTTGGCCAGGGATCTATCTGCCAGTCTTTCTTCCCCAGTCATGTGGGTGCAGAGGATTCAAACTTAAGTAGGAAGTAAGCACTTGACCAACTGAACCATCTTCCCAGCATTGTTTTGTTTTGCTTTGTTTTTGAAATAAGGTCTCATGTAGCCTAAGAGCCTTTAAACTGGAAATCCTGCCTCCATATGCCCCAAGTATTGAGATTATAGGCCCACACACCATGTCCTGCTTCTACAATACCCAATTTTGAACTGAATTCTTTGCCATAATAGATGACAACTATTAGTATGACTAAAAGCTGAGCCCTATGTGTCTTAGAGAATCAAACCAGGAGGTAGTTATCAGGGATCTCTCCCACAAAAAGAAACTGAAGAGTCTGTTACTAAGAGACAATCCTCTAAAAGAATAACAAAGTTTTTAAGGCAGAAAAGAAGTGCTTTCAGAAAAAAATATGAACAATAAATAATGAAAGAACAAGTCGCTGGGCAGTGGTGGCGCACGCCTTTAATCCCAGCACTTGGGAGGCAGAGGCAGGCAGATTTCTGAGTCTACAAAGTGAGTTCCAGAACAGCCAGGACTATACAGAGAATCTCAAAAAACCAAAAGAAAAAAAGAAAAAGAAAGAAAGAAAGAAAGAAAGAAAGAGAGAGAGAGAAAAGAAAAGAAAAGAAAAGAAAAGAAAAGAAAAGAAAAGAAAAGAAAAAAAAAGAAAAGAACAGAACAGAACAAGTCAGGCACATCGACCTACTCCAGCACTTAATCAGAATGATCAAAAGTTCAAGGTCATCCTTGAATGCATAGGGAATTCAACACTACTATGGGCTACATGAAACCCTGTCTCAGAAAATATAAAAGTGACATAAAAGAGTAGGGGGTTGGGGGACTGGAGAGAAGTCTCTGTGGTTAAAGAGCACTGTCTGTTCTTCCAAGAGATCTGGGTTCAATTCTGAACACCTACATGGCAGCTCACAACTGTAACTCCAGTTTCAGGGGATTCAATGCCTTCTTCTGACCTCCAAGAGCACCAGATATGCACACAGTATACAAAGGTACATACAGGCAAAACATGTAAAATAAAATAATAAATTTGAAAATTAATAATAAAGAGCAAATATGGTAAGCATAATAAGTAGGCTATTCTCATGAACTTTAAATTTTTTCCATGATAAAATTCAAGAATTATAGTTTCTCATGGGCTTTCCAATTTGTAGTGTCATAACACAATGACAATATATACAAGTGATAGTAAAGAGGACTATATAGTGATAAGTAAAATAGTGATTCTAAATATACTCATGAGAAAAGAAGTTAAGTATAAAATATATTCTCTAGAGCAATGGAAGGGTGGGGACAACACAGTGAGACAATTGAAAAAGAAGGTGTGGTGGCTCACACCAATGATCATAGCTGAGGCTAGGTGACTGAGGCAGGAAGATCACCAGGAATTTGAGATCAGCTTGGACTAGAGTTAGAGACTCTATCTCAAAGAACCAAGTAAATGGAAAGTGGTTCCCAAGACCCCACTGTTCCTAGGAATCTGGTAGTTAATGATTGCTAGGAAGTAGTAAGAGGCATTTTCTTCAGTGGCTACACTGGGAAGGTGACTGACCACAAGCCTGTAAATAACCCCTCATCCATGCACCTGTTATCAACCCAAATGAAAAATCACTGGGCCACCAAACCGTTGACAAAGAAAGTAGAAGGGGAACTAGCTGGAAAGAGAAAGGTGTCAGCAGAAGATCAACAAAGAAGGATAATAGAGGATAAAAATGATAGAAATTCATTATGTACATGTATGAAAATCCCATTATTATATATACATAATATACATTAATAGAAAGCATTAAAGGTAAGTAAGCCAGGCATGGTGGCTCACAACTACAAGCCCAGCACTCAAGGCCAACCTGAACACTTCACAGGTCGATAAGGGCTATATTCCAAGACTACCTCACCAAACAAACAAAAATAACTAATAGTAATAAAGAAATGGTACAATTTCATTGTGTGAAAGAGCGGCAGTAAACCCCTGGGGTGATTTGAACTTGCTTGACCTAGGGAGTGGCACTATTGGGAGGTGTGGCCTTGTCAGAGTAGGTGTGGCCTTGTTGGAGGAAGTGTGTCACAGTGGGGGTGGGCTTTTAGACTCTCCCCCTAGCCACATGGGAGCCAGTCTTCCATTTGCCTTTCAGCTCCTCCAGCACCATGCCTGCCTTGATGCTACCATGCTTCCCTCCTTGATGATACTGTACTGAACCTCTGGAATTATAAGCCAGCCCCATTTAAATGTTATCCTTTGTTAGAGTTGCCTTGGTCATGGTGTCTGTTCACAGCAGTAAAACCCTAACTAACACACCCCCTTACACTTCAGGAGACCAGCAGAACCTAATAAAGATACTATTGGAGAATTCAATGTGTAAGACATATGGGTAGAAGGAATATTAAATGAAAACAAGGTTTAAGCCACAGAAAGAAACAGCCAGTCGCACATAGGTGCCAGACCTCTGTAATAAATCCCACAAAACCCAACTAACCTAAAATAGATGTTATCTCCTGCATAAAAAGTTATATAACTCCTAGAATAAAAACACATGTCAGGCCAGGCGTGGTGGTGCGCATCTTTAATCCCAGCACTTGGGAGGCAGAGGCAGGCAGATTTCTGAGTTCCAGGCCAGCCTGGTCTACAGAGTGAGTTCCAGGACAGCCAGGGATACACAGAGAAACCCTGTCTCGAAAAACCAAAAAAAAAAAAAAAAAAAAAAAAACACATGTCAGATCAATCTCCTCAACACATCTTTTCAGTCTTTCTCTTCAAATATATGTCACAACACTCAAAGGTAAATTAGCAATAAACTATTTTTAGTCTTCTCTAGCAATAAACTATTTTTAGTCTTCTCAATTTGTGCCTTGTTTTACAATGACTTTACATATTAACCTGTAAATCTTTTATCCATCATCTTTAAGATTTTTCTTTTCTTTGTGTGTGTGTGTGCATTCATGTGTATATACACATGTGTATATATTCATGTGTATATACACATGAATGCAGGTGTCTCGGAGTTGGAGGCACCTGAAGTTTGGCTAGGAATTTGGGTCCTCCACAAGAGTATTTCATGCCACTAAGTCATCTCTCCAGCCCTTACCCTTTGTTTGTTTGTTGGGGGGGGGGGGGGTTCGAAACAGGGTTTCTTTGGCTGTCCTAGAACTCACTGTGTAGACCAGGCTGGCCTTGAACTCAGAAATCCACCTGCCTCTGCCTCCCAAGTGCTGGGATTAAAGGCATACACACCACCACCATCCAGCATTATCCACCATTTTAAGTACTGAGGTCTATTAAATTTGACTTTGCTTCTTGGAAAATGGTCAAATTTTATTAATTTACCACAATACAGCTTCAACACCGAATTTAGTCTTATTCATGACTATACATTTTATTATCCAATTTAAGTTAAACAATACACATCTATCTCACAATTTCTGTATGTCTGGGTTCCAAACACATTAATTGGTCCTCTTTAAACCAGACTAAGCTGTGAAAATCAAAAAGCCACCTAAGAGTATGACCTCATCTGAGCCTTATGGTCCTCATCCCAAAGCCACCGTGTAATCTCTGCTGGCACTTAGCAAATATTCAACTCCTAAAGGCTGCTTACCATCCCTTGCCACCTGTCTTCTTTCATACTGTTCACAACATGGATTTTTTGCTTCTTCTGTTCTGTTTGTTTTTTTGAGACAAGGTCTCACAATATAACCAATAACTTAGCTCAAAACTCCTGGCAAATCTGCCTCATCCTCTCTGGTCTTAACCCCATACCCATTAGGATAAAAATTACTTCTCTATTTTACATTTTTTATATAAAGATACAAAATGTACACAAAAGAAAACTTCCACTTGAAATTTTTCTTGTAACTTTTTCTAGTTGTTTTTGTGTTTCTAGTTGTGTTTGATTTATCAACATTTCTTCCTTTTATTAATTTCCTTCTAAATGTTGGGAGTTTGTGTTTTGCTTGGTGGTTCATACTAACTGTTGGGTTGGAGACCAACCTATAATACATAGCAAATTCCAAATGGATTACAAAGACTTTATCTCAAAACCAAACACAAAAGTTAGGAAGGAAAGAGGGGAAAGCAACAAAACTATCCACAGGAACAATTTATTTAAAATTGAGTATCACTAAACCAGCCATTGAATAATTCAAACATCAGTGACTTAGACTCCAGATGGAGGCTTGGGGATGTGGCTCAGCTAGTACTCAGCTTGCCTGGGATGCAAGAAGCCCTGGATTTCATTACTAGCATGCATCCCAGCACCACGTAAGTCTGCCATGGTGGCACCCACTTGTAATTCCAGCACTCAGGAGAATCAAGAGTTCAAGGTTAAGCCAGGCCCAGGCATGGTGGTGCATGCCTTGCATGCCTTGCATGCCTTAAGTCATAGCACTTGGGAGGCAGAGGCAGGCGGATTTCTGAATTCAAGTGCAGCCTGGTCTACAGAGCTAGTTCCAGGACAGCTAGGACCACACAGAGAAACCCTGTCTTGGGGAGGGGGGTGAGGACCTGGGGGAGAATTCAAGGTTATCTGGTTATCCCCATATAGCAAGAGGGCAGTGCAAGAGGCCAGTGCAGGCTACATGAGCTAAATAAATAAAATCACTTAGTCCTCCTACACATACACCTCCTCCCAGCCTGCTGATGGGGGTCTCAAGCCCAGCTAGCCTCAAATTCATTATGAAGCAGAGAATGACTCTGAACCCTTTGATCACAAGAGTATGCCAACACACCAGTTTAGTAGTGCTGGGGACAGAACCAGCACTCTTCAGGCTGTGCTACATACATCCCCACCCTACAATTTTAAATCTCTTAGTGGGAAAAATATTTCATAAAATTCCAAAACCTAAAAAGAAAAGGTAAAGGCTGATCAACTTGATTACATAACATTGAATGTACAGGGGATAGAGAGATGGCTCAGCAGTTAAGAGCACTTCCAACTCTTACAGAGGAACCAAGTTTAGTCCCCAACACCAAGTCAGATAGCTCACAATCAACTTTTAGCTCTGTGTTCCAGGAAGTCAAATGCCCTCTTCTGATCTCTATGAGTACCACACAGACATTTATAGAAACACAAATCAATTAATCAGTCAATCTCTCTCTTACACACACACACACACACACACACACACACACAAAATCTCTCTTTCTCTCTCTTGCACGCACGTACGTATGTGCACACAAAAAGTAAATCTTAAATATATATGTTTAGGGGGTGCACACTTGAGCACATGAACAGGACAGAGGCCAGTAAGATGAGTCAGTGTAAATAAATGCTTTTGCTAAATAAGCCTGGCAACCTGAGTTTTATCAACAAAACCCATGGAACCCACAAGAGGAGAAAAAACCAACTCACAAAGGTTGTCATTTCACCTTCATGTGCAAGCCATGGCATACACACACACCAAACACAAATTAAAAATATTTATTCAGAAAAGAAAAATCTCCATGAATCCATTTAAAAGACAATAGAGAAACATATCTGTAACACAACAAAGGGCTGATTACCTTTATATAGAAAACACTTAAAGGTTGGCATGAAGGGAATTTATAAGGAAATTCCAACACCAGGAAGGTAAATATCTTTAAAAAAAAAAAAAAGAAAAAAAACAGAAAGGCAGACCAGGAAATAGGGGCTGGAGAGAGCGCAGTGGTTAAAAATGTTCTTCCAGGAATGAAGTTCAGTTTTCAGTACCAATGTCAGGCAGCTTACAGCTGCTCTAGCTTCAGTTCCAGAGTATCTAACACCCTCTTCTAGACTCTGCAGGTACCTGCACACATGGCATACATACATAAAGACAAACACATACATATAAATAAAAATAAAAATTTAAAGGCCAGGAAACAAGGTAAGAAAAACACAGATAAGATCTGAGTAGTCAAGTTTACTGGTAAATAACACAAATAACCAGGCATACTGGTATACTTCTGCAATCCCACATACTCAGTAGACTGATGCAGGACCAGCTTGGGCTACACGATTAAGTTTAAGTCCAGCAGTGGCAACTTAGTAAGACTGTCTCAAAAACTAAAATAAGGGTGGGGGGCACCCTTATTCACGCTATGAATGTACATGAGCATAGCACTTGCCTAGCAAACACAAGGCCCTAAATTCAATCCCCAGTATGGGAAGTAGGAAGTGGAATATAGCAATAGTCAATAAACATGGGAAATTGCTTTAGCTCTATATTGTCCAATAATACCCACTAGCCACATACTCCTACTTACAAGTAGTTACAATTAAATAAGATTTTAAATGCAGTTCTTAATCACACTAGCCATTTTAGGTGCTCATGTGATGAATATTTTTAGCATATGACAGCACAGATACCATTATATTTTGATATATTTTGAGCCAAAGGGCTCAAGTGTTGAAAGATTGGTTCTTAATGAGACAGTGTTCAAGTAGTGGGATTCAGGGAAGTGAATGGACCATGAAGCAATGACTTCATCAAAGGATAAATTCATTGATGGATCTGCAATCTGATAAATGTTAAAGAGATAAGGCCTGGTTTTAAGAAGTATATCGGGGCCGGTGAGATGGCTCAGTGGTTAAGAGCATTGACTGCTCTTCCAAAGGTCCTGAGTTCAAATATCAGCAACACATGGTGGCTCACAATCGTCTATAGTGGGATCTGACGCCCTCTTCTGGTGTGTCTGAAGACAGCTACAGTGTGCTTACATATAACAATAAATAAATCTAAAAAAAAAAAAGAAGTAGTATGTCCTAGGCAGGCGTTGGTGGCCTGTACCTTTAACCCTAACATCCTGGAAGCAGCAGCAGACGAATGTGAGGACACCAGCCTGGTCTACAGAGTGAGTTCCAGGACAGCTACACAGAGAAATCCTGTCTCAAAAAAAATAAATCAAAACAAAACAACAAAAAAGTAAGTCCTTGGAAAGAAAGCACATGTACCTTGTCCCAGTTTGTTTCTTTGTGCCTGTGCACTAGCTTCTAGCACTTGCACATTCTCCCTAACCCTGCCACCATGAGATTTTTGTCTCAAAAAAATGGGAAGGGGTCAGCTATTTAGTTGTTGGCATGAAAAAACATCCATGATATTCATAAAGAAAGCAAATTATGGAACTTTATGTAATATACATCTCCACCTGTTAGTATATTTAGCAAAATGTCAATCATAGCTAGACATTTTTTAAAATGTAGAATTTTTTAAAATCATTTTATTTTATATGTATGAGTGTGTATGTGTATCTCTTGCATGCCCAGTGCCCAAGGTTAGAGAGGGCCCTGGATCCCCTAGAACTGGAGTTATGAATGGTTGTGAGCCACCATGTGGGTGCTGGGAACTGAACCTGGGTCCTCTGTAAGAAAAACAAGTGCTCTTAACCACTGAGCATCTCTCCAGCTACAAAATGAATATTTTTAGTATTTTAGTATGCACATTTTCAGTAGACTAAATTCATCTGGAATTAACTACCTCTGTCCTTGTTTTTTTTTTTTTTTTTATTTTATGTATATGAGTACACTGTAGCTATATTCAGACACACCAGAAGAAGGCATCTGAAACCCATTACAGATGGTTGTGAGCCACCATGTGGTTTCTGGGAATTGAACTCCGGACTCCTGGAAGAGCAGTCAATGCTCTTAACCACTGAGCCATCTTGTCAGCCCCCTCTGTCCTCATTTTTTAAATAGTGAAAATATATAAATTTTATAAAATTGGTTTGTTTGGTTTTTTTTATTTCTGAGGAAGTTTCATGTAGCCCAGGCTGGCCTCAAACTCTATGTAGCCAAAGCTAGCCCTGAGTTTCTGATCCTGTTGGATTTTCATAAACATGAGCAACCATGAAGCTTCTATATTTGATTTAAAGCATGCAATACTATTTAAGTCATACTGAAAAGTTTTTCAATTTAGTATATTCAGTAACATGGGGCAAAACTATAATGAATCATATTACACCAAAAGTAAGAAAATATATATAATGCCAGAAACTTTACAGCACTGAATTCTTCCATGTGGAAAGAATATAAAAGTATAGGGGTAGTCAGAACTTTTGAAAAATAACAAAGGTGGGTTTCTGTATTGATCAATTTCTATAGTCATATTTCCACTTCCTACCACATAGTTTCTTTTTTTGTTGTTGTTTTGTGTTTTTGTTTTTGAGACAAGGTTTCTCTGTATAGCCCTGGCTGTCCTGGAACTCACTCTGTAGACCAGGCTGGCCTTGAACTCAGAGATCCACCTGCCTCTGCCTCCCCAGTGCTGGGATCTCTTTATTTTCTTAAAGAAAGGAATAGACAGGGACTTACTATGCAACCCAGGATGGCCTCAAACGTTGAGACCCTTCTACTTGACAACATTTGCATTAACAAAACCAGATGTGGGGATTGCACACCTCTTAATCTCAGCACTTGGGAAGAAGTGGAAATAGGAGAATCAGTCATCTTTGGCTACTGGGAATTTGAGGGCAACTTTAGCTACATGAACCCATGTTAAAACAAACACACAAAAAAAACCCAAAAACCAGAATGTCATTTCACTGACAACAAAACTGCATTAACTTCTTAAGGCAGATAAAAATCTGTGAATGAAAAAGCAGGAGACGGAGGGCCACTGGAGAGATAGCTCAGAGGTTAAGAGCCTGCTCTTTCAGAGGCCCTGAGTTCAATCCCAGCAACCACATGGAGGCTCACAACCATCTACAATGAGACCTGGGGCTCTCTTCTTGCCTGCAGACATACATGCAGACAGGAAGCCTTGTATGTACAATAAATATTTTTTTAAAAAAGAAAAAACAGTAGGCAGCTCTGCAAATTTGAGATTGCTTTTTAAGTTTTCATAATCTAGGAGATAACAGCAGTAGCTCCTTTTGTAGCAAATACTTTTTTAATTTTTT
>JADRCD010225536.1:0-17117 GCA_019843815.1 Montemys delectorum | reverse complement strand
AGTTTCACGAACTGGGTTCTCTCTCAGTTGAAGGAAGAAAAAGACCCGAAACACAGAGTTCGAGAACAAAAGGACGCAAAGCCAAGTTGAGTCCCAATCAAGGCTTCCAACTTTACTTTTGGGGTTCAGGATTTATATGTACACAAGAAAGCGAAACTGGATCTCTAGGTTACAATGATATTTGCATGACATAAACAATGTGGGAGGAGTCAGGAAAGAGTCAGAAAAGAGTCAAGGGAAAGTCAAGGGAAAGCCAGGCTGCCAGGCATACCAGCTCGCTCTCGAGGGTGGCGGCTCATGGTGTCCTGCAGGTCTCCGTGCAGGCAGAGGTTGGAGGTGCAGCCCAAGGTAGGGGCGTAGGTCAACAGTGGACGTCCTCAGGCAGTCAGTTTGTTTATATTCAACAATGTCCTTAGCTAGCAGACCATACCTTCCTCTATAATCCTTGAAGGCAGAACCTAGTGTAGTGGGCCTTTGTTTTAGGCACAGCAGGGGTGAGCTGACAATCTCTGGTTGTAAGCTCTGATGAGTTGGGGCAGGAGGGAGGGACCCAACAGGGAAGTAGAGGCTGGCCTTGGCCTCATGGAGAGAGGAGGGAAGGAAAGGGAGAGATTGGAGGAGCAAGAAAGCTTGAGTAAAAAGCAAGAGAATATGAGGTAAGAGAGTGAGGAGGGGCAAGAAGCTCCTTTTGTAGTGGGCTGGGCCATCCTTGATGTTGCCAGATAACTGTGGGGGTGGAGTCCAGACATAATACCAGGAGCTTGGGGCATTACCTATGTGACTGATGGCCACACACCTCTCTGCAGGGGGCTGTGGGAGGCTGTAGCTGCTATAGGAGCCAGGGGCCCAGTAGGTATGTCTGAACACCTGCTGTCCCCTAGGTCACCCAGAGTTTCAGGACTGTTTCAAGGACCAAGCTGTCTGTTAATAGCTTACCACCCAACACTAGTTCTTCCTATTATAATTCCCTGACCAACTTTTAGTCTTTTCAAACAAGTGTTCCTGGAGATTCTGCATCAATACCTTCAGCAATCATTACCAAGGGCTTTCTTCCAGTGATGAACATTGGCATTGTGAGAGCAACTACAATGGACTGCACATTAGATATATATATATATTTTTTTTTTTTTTACTCAACAGAACACAGGCATCTTGGAATTTACATATTTTAGCTTTTGATATATTAATATAATATGGAGAAATATATCTTCTATCAAAATTGATGCCTCCAATAATTTCTAATTCATAATTTAGGGTTTCACCATACTTGAATGTAAGGATGCTTTTTCTTCCAATGTTTTGTTTGTTTGTTTGTTGTCTTGTTGTTGCATCAGAAATGATGTTTCCAATAACTTTGTCTCCATTTCAGGAATTGTAGCAATCTGAGAGATTTCTGTCCAGATTGTCACAGGCATACATACTTTTTAAATTCAGCAATTACAACATCAATAGCCAGCAACAAATCTTGCCTACTCTCCCTCCTCAGCTGCAGAGCATGCCAGGACAGTAACAATTTTGGTGCTGTCCCAGTTTCATTCAGCAAACATCTTGAAGAAGTTAGCTCTTATACTTTTATAAGAGTAAATCAATTGATTTGCAACTGTCACACTATCTTCCCTTGGGCTCCATTGTAATAGTAGCAACATTAACTAAAATATTGTCAACTTGAAACATTTAAGACCCAGTTATCCCCACAAAATTTTACATCTTTAGAGTGAAGTGTGGAGCTAATGCTGCCTGGAACTTCTAATAGAGGTCTCATCTAACAAGGGATTTGGAGTTTTTCAAAACATTTCTTTGGAGTGGAAACATGCATAACAATGCAGGTCTACAGTAGTGTGTGAAGAAAATATTTTAATTAGCTTACAAATGTAAGCTAGATTCTTCATGGCATTTCAAAAAAAAATAGCTTTAGTTGATTCCTTCTCCATTCCTTCATCCTCAATATTTCTATTTCCTATCCACACCAAGTACATACATATATAAATACATACATACATACATACATACATACATAAATTTAAAAGAAGGTAGATACTCAGGACTGGTACAGCTGGGCTATACGGCTGTTGTAGTTTTATAGAGACACTTCTACACTGATTTCCTCAGTGGCTTTGTCAGAGAAAACACTAAACAGCAGTGATGGAGCCCTATATAAGTATGCATCCCTTGATGATATTTAGCAAATAATTGATTTATGGCATGGTCTTTGAGAGGAAGCAGTTTTTATTTCTACAAATATCTAAAATCTAAAGAAAGTAAAACATATTTCTAAAATTTAATGACTTATTTCTGAAAGCAGGTATTACTTGCTTGTACCAATACCCAAAGAATACAACTCTGCTTAGGTATCAGTGATGGAAAAAGCCTGCAGACACAAGTTACAAGTATATTGGAAGACAAGCTTGGCAAGTAGTATCTTCAGTCTTCATCAGCAGAGTGTATATCCACTATATTTGATCATGTGACTCTATTACTTATTATGTGAATTTGATTGTTATCTCTTTGATGTGTCTTGATGATCTTCTACATCATACATCTTCAGTGATACTATTTCTTTTGCTAATCATGTCCAAAAACATTAAAATAAATTGTAGGGTGACACAGTGGGAAATGATGCTTACCAAGTGGAAGATTAAATGAAATTAAGCTTTTAACCAAATGTCCGTAAAATTGACTTGACTTAATAAATTCGATGCAAATTGAGTTGTGTCATTTGGGATATGTGTGCATGCACACATACATACATGTCTGTAACTTGCAAGTACATCTTTTTGCCACTGCCCTCTTTTAAAATCTCATGAATAAATAAATATAAATTACTTATTTTCATTTAAAAAAATCCACATTTTTTATCTGCAATTGAAGACCAAATATAAACTAGCCTACACACAGAGAGAGAGACGGTCTTTAAAGGACATGGGAAATTGAGAATGTCTGTGGCAGCTCTGGTGTTAAATTGCCATATTGTTTTTGAAGGAAGAAGTACTTTAAGTTTATAACAATGTTTTTTTTTTTTAATATTTTACATCTATTTATTTGTTAGGGATGTCTTGCATGCCATGACATGAGTGTGGGGGTTGGAGCACAACTTGTTGAAATCAATTTTCCTCTTAAATCATGTGACCTGAACTCTGTGACAAATGTCTTTGCCCAGTGAGCTGTATACCAGATCACAATTTCTTAATGAAAACTGGCTACTTTCATTAAGCATTTTTGTAAGTTTTATAGATAAACAGATGATAGATAACAGATAGATATGGATAGAGATATATAGAGATATAAATAGACATATAAATGTAAGTGTTGTAGATATAAGCACATATTTAAACACTATATAATCTATGAAATCTTGGAGGGCGAACATTGTGTCAACTCCTGTAACTGATTTTTATTGTCAGTTATATCCTTCAGGATATACCTTCACTATGTTTCAGGAAGGTTTTTCTTCATCCGTTCTTCCTATTCAGTAACAACTAAATACGTTTCCTATTTAATCTAGTACCTTCATAATAGTAAAACTATAGTTGTCTCATCTGCCTTGTCTACAAAACTATGAATAAATTATAACTGATAACCTGCTTACTCTTGAGACCAAGATCCTAGCATATTCCCAATTTATAAAATATGTTCAAAGGTTGTTTATCTAACTGAACCTACTCAATTCAGAGACTGATTTGAGTATATAAATTCATTCTAAAGTGATCGCCAAATGCTGTTTAACAATATCCTCAAAGCAAACAAATTTCTATCCTGGAAGAAGACTTTTTAAGACTTAAAAAGAACATAACACATAAATCTCAGAAAGTCCCGAAACTTACAAAATTCACAAAGCCTTTATCTCCCTTATGTTTAATTAGCAGTAAAGACTGCTAGGAAAGAGGAAACTCTTATACCTGTATAGTCCTTCAAGTTGTACAAAAAACTGAAGGGTTTTTGTTCTCATGAGTCCTTATCCATGCAGGGGTGTGTTTTTCTGCAAAATAACTGCCACTGAATCCTCTGTATTTCTGTGAGTATCCCTTTATCCAGACCCCTGTAAATAACCTCACTAACCTCATTAATTTATCAAATTTTACTTCAGTAGAATTCTCTTGTCTGTCATTGGTGCCTTATCTGCAATGAAGAGAGATCTTTTTACAGGAGGAGAGGCCATTGGCCCTGTGAAGGTTCTGTGTCCCAGTGCAGGGAAATGCCAGGGCTAGTAAACAGGAGAGGGACAGGGGAGGGAACAGGGGTTTGTTCTTGTTGTTGTTTTTTAGGGTTTCTTTGTTTTGTTTTGTTTTGTTTTGTTTTTGGAGGGGAAACTGGGAAAGGAGAAATCATATGACATGTAAATAAAGAAAATATCTAATTAAAAAAAAAAAACCTCCGCAGAATACATTATATAACACAAGGTTTGCAACAGTCTCAGATGAATGCTTCTTATCTCATTTCATGACATAGATACTGACATTTGTGGTAGAGCAATGAGTTTCAGTATCTCATTGTAGTACTGAAAACATATAACTCCTTAGAACAAATAGCATGCAACACACCATGGGTGAGTTTGTTAGACATGAATTCATCTCAGATTACCATTACAGAAGTAAAAATAAGTTCACCTCTATGTATTTGGCTCACTCATGAGAAAAAAATAATAATAGTAATAATAATAGTAATAATAATAGTAATGATAATAGTAATGATAATAGTAATGATAATAATAATAATAATAATAATAATAATAATAATATTTTTTCTACCTGGCAGAGGAACCAGGACATATTATTTGTCAAATGTGATAGATCAAATATGATAAAAGTTCATTCTATCCATTAAAGTTATTTTGATTAAATGATAGGCCAAACTATTAATATAAGACTTCAAAACACACACATAGAAGTATTAATTGGTTCTAACAGCCATGATATAATAATATGTAAAGAACATCCTAAAGGATAAAAAAGTTAACATTAGAAATTTATAACTCTCCATTAATTAATATTCCATATTCAGTATAATTTTCCTTCTAGGCAAGCAGATAACTTTGAGTTTTCTTAATGACTATCTTAATTTATGAAGCACACTATAGTAGTTTGATATATGTATACAATATGAAGTAATCAAATTAAAGTAGTGAATATTTCATTCTAAGCATTTGAATTTTGATTAACATGTCCACATTTATGGATACAGTATGCTATTTTAATGTACCTGTATATTATGTCCTGATTTTGAGTCTTCATGCTCTTCTCTTAGTTATTCATAAAATATGTAACAGGCTACTGTGAACGATGGCGGTGCTCCTCATCACTGTCACTGTGTTCTGTTAGGTAAGGATTGTCCTGTGAATGATGGCGGTACTCCTCATCGCTGCCACTGTGTTCTGTTAGTTAAGGATTGTCCTGTGAATGATGGCGGGCTCCTTATCGCTGCTACTGTGTTCTGTTAGGTGAGTATTGTCCACACACATAGAAGCTGACACTACCTTTCCCACATCTAATCATTATTGTACATTCCAAATGACTTTCTAAAAGATAGTCATGTGAAAGAATACATGCAATATTTACATTTATGTACCTGAGTCATTTCACTTTTACCATTTCATCTCTAAGATGTGAGTGTTTTTGCCTTGTCTTATTGTGTCCTGTTTTGTCATGTTTGGTTGTTATCTCTTCGAGGACTGTTCTTTTATGAAGGGAAACAGATAGGGAGTAAATCTAAGGAAGAGGGCAAGGTTGGGAGGGGAGCTAGGAGGAGGGGAGGGAGGGGAAACTATGGTCAGGATATGTTATATGAGACAAGAATGCATTTCAAATACATACATACAAATACATACATACATACATATATACATACATTCATACATGCCTACATACATGCAAATATATACATACATACATACATTCATACATGCCTACATACATGCAAATATATACATACATACATACATACATACATACATAAAAATTGAAAATATTTGTACATTTGATAAGGGATTATTAGCATCTAATATATATGCATATTATATATATATGTATATATACATATATATATATATATGGAATTCCAATAAATCACAAGCAAAAGATAAAAGTCAGTTATAGTGGGTATAACTGGCTCAAGCATGGCAATAAGAGGCCTGAGCATAGCAAATATAGTGCCAACAGATTTTGCCTTTTACCCTTCTTCCTATAGCTAAAAGTCTTTAGTGTCAGGTCTAACATGTCTGTAGAAGGGACAGTGTGACATGGTTCCCACCCTTGGAACAGAACCAACAGGACATGGGTCTCCATGAATGCTGATGGATGCTGTAGGCATAAGGCTTGTGTGCATACCAATGTACATATTTTCATCTCCCAGGGAATGTTCTTCCTCCCAAGGTTATTGGGGAATGCTCTCCCTGCCAAGGTTAATGACTGCATAATAGTTAGAAACAGCACAATTCCAGGAG
The DNA here is from genome assembly GCA_019843815.1 of Montemys delectorum. NCBI lineage: Eukaryota > Metazoa > Chordata > Mammalia > Rodentia > Muridae > Montemys > Montemys delectorum. Next base: position 10,681 of record JADRCD010225536.1, on the reverse strand, counting down.
GCAAGGGTGTGTCTAATGTCATTCAGTAAAATGGTAATGTTGTGACCTTCAGTACAGCCCTTAAGTCTGAGAGAAAGAATTTTGAAAACATGAGCTCAAGTATATATAATCAAACTTTCTCAACTATGCAAAATGTAAGGATGCAATATCAATGGTGTGAGTGGCTTCATGGACCTAAAAAAAAAAAAAAAAAAAAAAAAAACCACCGGCAGTTCCACTAATGAGTCAATAAATGGAAAAATAGTTTTAAAAACAATCAACAACAAAAAAAGAAAAACAAACAAACAAACAAAACAAGTAACAAAGAGGGATCAGAAATTGAGGGAGGTAAGGGATTAGAAATCTCAGGGATCCCACCCAGCTAAGCTTATTGTATGTGTTTGCAAAAGCAGACAGATCTCTAGGACTTGTGTTTAAAAAATGTACTTACTGTCTTTTTTCTAAGAATCAAGAGGCTAATATCCTAAAAATGATGACTCATCAAAAGAGAACCTGAAGTAAATGTCTGAATTAATATGTAAATAAAACACTGGACTACAAGAGCTGAGCTATCTAGAGAGTTAACACAGTCTTTTTAAATTTTGTCTAAGCAGATTTTCTGACTTCAGTCAGAAAACCCATGAGCTACCTAGAGAACTGTCTCAAGCAGAGCAGTCAGCTTGTACCCATTGCTGACTTTGAATTGTTTCTTCCAACACTCCCAAACACTCCTTCCTCCAGACTCCTCTTCCAAGCAGAGGCTGTACCTTGGTAATTTAGATTACATTTCCAAAGCTATTCCCGACGATCTATTCCCTCATTTGACCACTGACTCAATCCTAAGACAAAACATCAAGGTCCAACAATCAAAATTTATTATTTGGCTAATAATAATCCAATCAGGATTTACCAATGCATCCTAGCACAGGCTTTCACTTTTTCTCCTTAAAAATCCACCCTGACACAAAATAGCTTGCTTGTTTCCTTAAGGCTGCTGCTGCTGCTGTCTGACTTTGCAGAGCCACCCTGATCCCCATTACCCTCTAGGAAAAATAAATCTCTTTTGTGCTGAGAATTTTGTGTCTCGGTATGTTCTGTATTGACTCAAGAGGACTTGCCTTCCTTTCACCAGTAAAATTGGAAATTTAAATAAATAGGATATTTCTCAAAAGAATACTTTCAGTTAACCAACAGGCCATGAAAAAAAAAAATGAAACAAACCAAAACAACAACTACAACAACAACAAGTTTACTTACTTAACCACAAACCAAACCCAGAATGAGATATCATCTGATTATAGGAAGAATGACTATTTTATTATCAAAAAGACAAACACTAATGCACAGGTTAAAGCTATAGAGAAAATAACAGAGGTGCCACGTTGCCCATGGAAATGTAAATAATACAAACATTATAGAAAACAGCATAGATATTTCAAAAGGATTCTTCAAATATTGGCACTACAGAGAAGGCTCAGTGAATAAAATCACCTCTTCCAAAGCACCTAAGTTCAATTCTCAAAACGTAGGCAGCTTACAAACACTGCTAACTCCAGCTCTAGGGGCCCTGACAGCTGTGGCTTCAGTGGTGACTGTCCCCATGTACATATAACCTCCTATAACAAAAAAATTGAAATTTTATTAAGTGCCATTAATTATTTTAACCATTAATTAATAGCAATGAATAATTATAATAAAAATTAATTTATTTATAATGGAATATATTATTTTTTAAACATATACCATACAATACTGTTACAAATTATAAAATAAATTATGAAATGACTCCTACATAGTAGAGTTTATACTAGCAGATTGGCATCCATGTTTAATATTCTAGGCTCTAAGTCTTATTTCACAGACAACCAAGAATTCCTTTAATTAATAAACTGATGAAGAAAATGTAACAGACACACTCACACATATACCCACACAAATGTGCTACAACATTCTGCTTCTCTACCTGGAGTGCTCGGGTGTTCAAATGCTGCCACTATGCTAGCCAGGAGAAAGCAGGTCAAAGTTCAAAACAGGACTCACAGCCCATGTTTCCCTTTGGGCCTACAAGCTGGACTGGGAAGGGAAAAGTGGGATCTGGAACAAATGTTGTTGATCTTATTCTCCTCTCTAGGTACCTGGGTGCTGGTATGCCACCTGGAATGATTCCACTAATGTTCACTTACCCAGAGGTAAGGATCAGTGTGTAGAAGAGACTTCTGAATTCCCAGGTTTATTGCAGTTGGAGTCATAATGACTTAGAAACAACCAAGAATTCCTTTAATTAATAAACTGATGAAGAAAATGTAACACGATGAATACTACACTCCTTATCTACTAAACCATGATTTTCTCTGTCATTTGTGACAACATAGGTGCAGCTAAAGCTCGTTAGACTACATGAGGTAATCCAGGCACAGAAATGCGAATGATGGATGACCACTCTAATAAGGGGGTACAGAAGTGTTAATGTCATGAGTGTTGGAAGAGGAACAGTGGTCAGGGAAGGTAGGAAAATGTAGGGGAGATGGATAGGGCTTACAGTTGTGTACCAACTACAGACAAATGCAAGTAAAAGGATCTAGAGTTGTGGTAAGTTTACCATGCATGAAAATTGTGCAGTGTCCATTTCAAACGAACCAAAACAGATGTTAATGTATACATTATGAATAAATGAAAAACACTTGGGGATCTATGTATTTTCAAATTGCTTTGGGCAGTATACAATGTAAATATGAATAGAAACATCAATTGACTCCCTCATAAATGCCCATTTATACACACACACTAATACCATATGATAGTTTTAAAAATTATAATATAAACCATGGAATGGATTTTACATGATATAGTTTAGACTGAGAGACTGGCATCCATGTTGAATACTCTAGGCTAAATGAGTTATTTCTCTTCGTTCATCTCCTTGCCACTGAATTTAATGAAGCAGAAATTAGCATGGCTGAGTGGCAGGTGCCTTTTAGGGTTGCTATGGTTTCTGTATCACCTTTGAGTTCTATTATAGAGCAGCATCTGCAAGCAAACTCTGTTGCACATTCTGAACAGGTTTTTCTATTTTCTTTCTAAAAACTCATTATGCATCTTAATATATTTTAAAGCCTCCCTCCAATAGTCTTGTATTGGTTTCTGGCTCCAAAGGACTAAGCCAAAATACATATATACAATAAGCCAATACATATACATATACACATACACATACACATACACATAGAAGTACATACATGTGTACACACACACACACACACTCACACACTCACACACACACACAAACATATACATAGCCATCAATGGATAATGTATTTTCTTGCTTACATTTGTCTAAGTACTTTTCATCCCCTCTGAGGAACAATTTTAACCAGTGGTTCCACATTGATCTAAGCAGTTTGAACTATAATATTTACAGCCTCTATTACTTTTAATTAATTAATAGACAAAAGCTTAAAATGTTCTGATACAGGAACTCAAACAGGTTATATTTGGGAATATATATGTATATGTGAATGCATAATATATATGTATATTATATATATATATAAAACAATTGATGCAAACAATTGATATATATATAAAACAATTGATGTAAACAATTGATATATATGTATATACATATATATAGATATATATATAACAATTGATATATATAAAACAATTGATATATATAAAACAATTGATGAAAAATAAGGTCATGAAGTTGAGGAGAGTAGAGAGGTGTATATGGAAGGGTTCGGAATGAAGAACAGAAAAAATAAAATGTAATTAAAATACAATTCAGGACAAGACAAACTAACAGAAAGGAAAAAAGGCCCAAGATAAGGCATCAGAATCAAATACTCACTCTTTCCCACACACTCAGAATCCCACATAAACACTAAGCTGGAAGCCAAACTAAGAATGCAGAACTCAGTCCATTCCTGTACCTGCACTGTGCATGCTGCCTCAGCCTCTGTGAGTTGATAGGAGCTTTGATTATGTTCATTAGAGGGCCTTGTTTCCTCCATGCCCTCTGGCTCCCACACTACCTCTTCTTCCAAGGGGTCCCTGTACTCTGATGGGAGGGATTTGATGGAGACATCCCATTTAGGGATGTGTGTTCCAAGGTTTTTCTGTGTGCATAGAATCTAGTTGTGGGTCTTCATATTTTTTGCCATCTGCTGCAGGAAGTAGGTAATGATGGCGGAGCACAGCACTGAATTATGAGTATAGTGGGATAGCAATAGGAGTTATTTTATTACTACATTTCCCCCTTTTTTATATCAGTATTATTTGATACGTTAGTCTCTCGGTTATTGAATCTCAGGTTCTTGGTCATACAAATAATGTCAGGTGAGGACTTGTTCCTGTAAAAAGGTGATGGACAGTGGGTGGAAAGGGTCTATTTAGACCCTGGCTCAACATCTTCATCTTCAACAAGTTGTGGAGGCGTTGTGTTCAGCAATAAAGACTTGATGTCAGTTTATGGAGAATAACTTATTATCTTGGCAAAAGGAAACTTCTTTTGGTGACAAGAGAGGGCCAGTTGGGGCTTTGTCACCTCATTATTTGGTGATCTCAAGCTTTTTTGTTATCTTATTATATTTTATCTTGTTATATTTTTAAAAAAACGAATGAATGGCGAAGCCTAGCCATCTGGGTAAAGTTTAACAACTGACTTGTCACTTCTAACTGCCAGAAGGAAAAATCCATTCTCAGCGGAGTGACTGCGTATAAACAAACTGTACCAGGAGAGGACTCATGCTCAGGGGGACTTCACCAACAAATGAGGACTCCACAGTTACTTTGTGTGTTTTTATTTAGTTACAGGTTGGTGGGTTTGGGGTAGATGGCTGGAGTTTTATTTTGTTTTCTTTGTTTTGGGGTGAGTGTTTTTTATATTGTGTTTTTGTTTGGTTGGTGAGAAAGAACTTAAAATTGGGTGGGTAAGGTGAGAGATAACATGCAGAAGAACATGGGGAGAGTGGAAGAACATGGTCAAATTGTATTTAAAATTTTTAATTGTTTTAAATGGTAAAGAGTAATAAGGGAAAAGAAAAATACAATTTTAAAAATCATCAACAACAACAACACAATTCTGTTATAAGTATAAAGAGGACAGTTGGATGCTTGCCAGCAACATAATGACCTGAATTCTATCCTTGGAACCCACATGGTAGAAGGAGAACAGATTTTACACATATAAATACACACACACACATGCACACACACATACACACACGTACATACCCACAGAGAGACAGAGAAAGAGGGAGACAAAGAGAAAGAGCGACAGACAGAGAGATACAGAGAGAGGGGGGGATAAATGTACATTTAAAAACAACTCTGACCCAAAATTCCTGCCTAAAATAACTGCAGGGACAAAAATGGAGAAGATACTGAAGGAAAAGAAGTTCAATTACTGGCCGACATTGGAATCTATCTCAAGGGGAAGCTCCAAGACCTGGCAGACAGGAACCAAGCACGATTGTCTTCCTAGTGGTCCAACAAGCAGCTGACTTAGATACAGATACACTCAACCATCGTACTGAAGTCAGGAACCTCTGTTGTTAAATTAGGGAAAGGCTGGAAGAAGCTGAGGAGGAGGGCAACCCCATAGGAAGATCAGCAGTCTCAACTAACCCGGACCCCTGATATCTCTCAGACACTGAGCCTCCAACCAGGCAGCATACACTAGCTGTTCCTAAGCCGCTGACACATATACAATAGAAGACTGCCTGGTCTGGCGTCATTGAGAGAAGATGCACCTAACCCTGGCGAGACCGGAGGCTCCAAGGAGTGTGGAGACCTGGTAGGATGGGCTAGGGGTTGGGGACATCCTCTTGGATACAGAGGGGAGGACGAATGGGGTGAGGAACCGCGGGAGGGTAGACGGGGAGGGGGGAAACAACTGGACTGTAAAGAAGTAAATGTAGTTAAAAAAAATCTTATTCATTTCCAGGAAAGATCTGTAACCTCAGCTCAGGCTGACAAACTTGGCTGTCATCTGGGCCCATTTCCAGCACTTTGAGTCAGTCTACCCCAACATACTTCATCTATGAGCTACTGCATCAAGTAGATAAGGCAATCCTGCAGAGCCAGATGTTATTACCAAATAGGGCCAGTCCTAGGCATGTAGCTGCTGTGGCGGGAGCCTATGCTGCTTGCTCTGCTGAGAGACAGAACATGAGACAGCGATGCTTTTCATAGCCTACAAGCACAAAGGTCGAGCTTGCTGAGTGTCATGAATCAGACTGAGGACAGAGGCAAGAGGGAAGCCTCAGACTTGGAGGTTAGGTTATAACAGCTTATTTACTCATACGTGGCAACAAACAAATAAATAGCGAAGTGGCACCACATTCGTTCATACACACTCACTTCACTAATATCTGGTATGGCCTGGTGTTGCAGCCTGGCTCGATGGAAGCACGGTCGCGTAAGGTTTCCTTCTGCTTTCAGGTCTGGCTGGAGCTCGATCCACGGTTCGGGCTTGTCTTTCAGCCCTAGGAGTGGTTGGTGGACTTGATCTCTCAGCACGACCGCATCTCTGTGGAACTCCGGGAGTGAGTGAGTTGCGGTGGTGACTAGACCGGGGTATTTAAGCTACTCTTAGCCAATCATAATTAAGGCATTCATGCATTACTTCATCGGGCATTTACCTCTCTTCAACCTTATCATGCTCATGCACACACACTCTAGGCTTGGTTTCCATGGTTACATTCCCTATGGTATCGTTTCCGTATGTCGTTTATATCTTCCTGTTCGTTACACTAAGCCTCAGGGTGGCTGATGTCAAGGACGGGGAGGTGTGTGGCAGACTGGAAGTTGCAGTGAACTCACTTCTAGGTGCCCTGCATAGCCACAAGTTCATGCAGATTCTAGGCAACAGCAGAATATCAGAGATGAACTTGGCGATGGTATGTCAGAACTAGACCAAAGACTTGTTGCAATGAATATATGCATGTAAATCTGTCCTAACTAACTAACTACCTAATAACTAAATAACTAATGGTTGGTGTCCATTAGACTGGCACTTGATTAGATTTAATCGCCCTGGCTCTGAGCAAGAACAGGATGTCCAAAATAAAATTCTGGACTGGACCCTCTCTAAAACATCTATGGCACATTCTTCCCATGAAGACTATTAACCACTGCCCAGGCCAAGTGATGGAGTTCATGTGGAGGTTTATTGGCTTGGATTCCCACTAAAGCCCTGTAGGTGTCCAAGGTGTGTGCTACAGCTGGAGGCCAGGTAGACATCTGCCTACTATCAATTTATAATTGAGTACATACCATGCATATCCCTTGGGGTTTGGTTTACCTCACTCAGGATATTTTTTAGTTCCATCTATTTATAGCATGCAAATTTCATGATGTCTGTGTTTTTAATAGCTGAGTAGTATTCCATTGTGTAGACATACCACAATTTCATTATCCATTCTTCAGTTTAAGCATGTCTACATTGTTTCCAATTATGAATAAAGCTGCTGTGAACAGAGTTAAGCAAGTGTCCTTGTGTATGGTGGGACCTCTTTTGGGTATATGCCCAGACGTGGTATAGCTGCATCTTGAGGTAGAACTACTCCCAATTTTCTGAGAAACCAGAAAATTGAGTTTGAATGTGGTTGTGCAAGTTTGCACTCTCCTCAGCAATGGAGGAGTGTTCTTGCTCTACATTCTCACTAGCATGTGCTGTTATTTGAGTTTTTGATCTTAGTCATTTTGATGGGTATAAGATGGAATCTCAGAATAATTTTGATTTGCACATCCCTGATCACCAAGGGCATTGAACATTTCTTTAAATGAGTCTCAGCAATTAGAGATTCCTCCGTTGAAAATGTTCTGTTTAGCACTGTACCCCATTTTTAAATTGAGTTATTTGTATTGTTGGTGTCTAATTTCTTGAGTTCTTTACATATTTTGGATATTAGTCCTCTTTTGGATGGTGGACATATTTCCCACTCTGTAGGCTGCCATTTTGTCCTATTACTGGTATCATTTGACTTGCAGAGTTGTTCAGTTTCATGAGGTTCTATTTATTAAGTGTTGGTCTTAGTACCTGAGCCATTGGTGTTCCTTTTAGGAGGCTGTCAATGTGTTCAAGGAGTTTCTGCATTTTCTTTTCTTTTAGATTTAGCATATTTCATTTTAGGTTGAGGTCTTTAATCCACTTGGACTTGAATTTTGTTCATGGTGATAAATATTGTTCTATTTGTATTCTTCTACATGTAGACATACAGTTAGACCAGCACCATTTGTTGAAGATGCTTTCTTTTTTCCATTGGAGGGTTTTGGCTTCTTTGTCAAAAATCAAGTGTCCATAGGTATGTGAGTTTATTTTGGGGTTTTGATTTGATTCTATTGAACAATGTGTCTGATTCTGTACCAGGCTTTTATTTTACTATTGTTCTGTAGTACAGCTTGAGATCAGGGATAGTGACACCACCAGAAGTTCTTTTATTGTATAGGATTATTTTAGCTATCCTAGGATTTGGTTTTGTAAAATCCAACTGCACCCATTTAGTGCTTGCTATTAGTTGGTGGGTACAGACAGAAAAAAATACACTAAAACAAAATTAATGTGAGGAACTAAAAGACAGCAAAAAACCCACATAAATGCATGTATTTGTGTTCCATTTTATATTAAGAACTGTAAATTTTATTCTACTGGAGATATTTTAATTGGTTTTTAAAAATAATTTTAATTATATTTTTATTACTAATTCTAAATATATTTTGATTATATTCTTTTTCTCCCCTAAATTTTCAAACACAATATAAAAACACCCCAAAACAAAGAAAACAAAAATAAACCATACCCCCCAAACCAACAAAACTAAACAAAAAACCCCAACTTATCCAACTGTAACCAAATAAAAGAGCACATGTGCACATGCACGTGTGTACACACACATACAGACACTCAAAACCTGTGAAGTCCATTATATATGGGTCATCTCCTCTTGAATATTTGGACTGTCCTGGTATGGTTGATATACCCAGTGCCAGTCTATTGGAGAAAACTGACTTTTCTTCTCCCAGCAAGTATTAAAGATCAGTAGTTAGTCTTTACTGTAGTGATTAGTTTTTCATTCATTCACATATTTATTTATTCATTTAAAAATATAACAAAATAAAATATAATAAGATAAAACAAGAAGTATCACATTGAAGCTGGACATGCCAACCCAACAGAAGTAAATGTTCCAAGAGAGAGCACCAGAGATTGTAACGCTGGTTTTCTGATCTTATTCCCCTTTCTTCATAGGCTGCAAGTGTGTGCATCATTCCAGATATACCACACTGGCAGGTTCTGATAGGAGAAAGAACTCATCCAGGTATATATCTATATACAAGTCCAGGAAAGCAAGACACAGAAAATGGATACAAACAGATAAAGGTAGAAGATTTAGAGCATATGTTGTCTGACTTCTACCTTTTTTGGCAAATCCTACTTCATTGCTGAGTTCTTCATGGAGTTTGTAGACTTCCTCAATTGTGTTGATTGTGTGGCCCTTTCCTATCCATGTTGTCAAATTCTCTTTAGGTCCTGTATTGATTTCCTCACCTCATTTATCTCTTCATCCTACCCTCTTTGAAGTCATCGATCATTCCACAAGAAAACATTTAAATTATCCATGTGACGTATTTCACACTTCTGATGAATGGATTAAATATTAATATAAAAGTTGCCTTCTCTTAAGTAGTCTTATGTGTGTGTATTCGAGTGTGTGCATTTGCAAATGTGTGTGTGCATGCATGTTTGTGTGCGTGTGTGCACATGTGCACATGTGTATTTACTTCTTACCTTCCCATATGAGTGCTAGGACTGTAGAAGCTTATGCCATCATGTTCAATTTTTATGGGAGTTCTGGGATTCAAATGCAGTTCCTGACACTGTTTTGCAAGGGCTTTGATCCACCCAGCCATTTCCCAAGTTCCATATTTGGTCTTTTTCTCAATGAGTAGCCTTCCCAGATGAGGTTTATTCCAGGTACTACTTTGAGAGTGGAAAGTTCCTCAATGCAACAGCAAAAACACTAAACCAAACCAAATGTAGATGTATATTTTAAATATAGTATTGCCAACTACTATACTACATCATCAATGATGACTGAAAAGACAACAGGAAGTGTGATGTAGGGAACACTATGCAGTTCAAAAATTATGTAAGTGTAAACCGCGTGCAATCGTCTCGCCAGCAAGAACGCACGCACGCGGACACCAGGATCCTTCTGCAGCAACCGCTTATTGCATCTTCAAGAGGGAGACCCCAAGCCCTGAAAAGGCGCTGCTTAAATATACCCTGGAGCGGCATGTTCATTTCTGATTGGCTGCTTGCTCAGGAGCGCATTATGCCCCGGGATGGGCCGTGACTTGGCGTGCATTCTGCTAGCACCTGTGCAATTCACCTGTAAACTTGGGAGAGCACTGGATGTCAGCGCCATCTGCTGGCTATCACCGCTCACCGTGGCTCTCTACATCTCCCCCTTTTTGTTTTAAATGATAGGCTCTGGCCAATGCCCCGTGTCTTAGGCTAGCTGATGTGCTGTCCATTACCAGCACCAAGAGATCGGTGGGATCCTTTGGATCACTACTCATTGGTGTGCTCCTGGTTTATGGCATCAGCCTAATCCCGTCGTAGGGGCCAAAGGCAGCAGGCCTCGAGGACATATGGCAATTTGACTCACTCTCCCATGTGCAATGGGATAAGACC